>PVHP010009458.1:0-50368 GCA_004024765.1 Zapus hudsonius | reverse complement strand
CTGTCATGTCCCAAAACCAAACCAGAACACAAAGAGCAGAAACCCTGAAGAAGTAAACAGGAGCATGGGGCTTGCTCAGGGGTGCCTCTAACCATTGCATGATTCCTCTGCAGTGAATTCAAAACCAGTTCTGAGTCAGGCTGCCTGGGCTCAAGGATAGGAGCACACACTGACCAACCCCCATAAACTAGGTGTGAGAAGGTTAGGTAAGACTTGCTTAGTAGTCCTGCATAACCACAGGCTATAGTTATATATATAGTTAGCTATCGTCATTGCCCATTGCACCTCTATTGACCCCATACTCCACACTCTGTGTATGAACGCAGGCTTCAGAGACCCAGACAGAGGTCTACCTAGCTAGCCAAGGGCAGGGTGGAGGACATGAGGGTGGGTGGGAGGAGAATTGTTTCATATGGGCACCCAATACAGGTGTGCTGCAATTTATGATGAATTTATACCTACTGGTTTGCTTTATCTGCACGTGTGTGTTATCTGCACACGCATGACAGGGTCTCGTTACCACTGCAAACGAACACCAGAGGCAGGGGTCACTCTGCATCTGGCTTTAAATGGATGGCTGGGGATTTTTAACCCTGGCCAGCAGGTTTTGCAAGCAAGGGCCTTTAATGGCTGAGCCATTTCCCCAGGCACTCCCTCCCCCCATAATCCTATTGCAAATAAAAATACGGTAAGGTGAAAAACGCTCTATGCCTGCACCACACCCAGGTACTGACCATCCCAGCCTTACAACACAGCACACTGAAAAATCCCTCATTTTCTCCTGGTCACAGGCTGACACAGCTGCTGCTGTCCAAGTTCCCAACAGAGATGATCTGATCACATGTCTAGCTCAGGCAGAGAGCGGCATCCAAAGGCCGGTGTCTGCCAAATGTCACCTAAGTCTGTGTACTTGTAAAATGGGTGTACACACACACCACACACACACCCCACCAGGGGTCAAAGGCTGGCGAAGACGTCTTCCAATGACAAATACTCCTTGTGTGATGCCCACTAATAACCAGCTTGTAGCAGGGTGAGTCACCTGCGCCTGGTTGACAGTCTGCCTCCTACACGGCCCTACAGTTCCAGAACCACAGACTCGACCATCCCGAGAATTCATTCATTCAAAAAGCATTCATTGAGTACATGTCAACCCACTGATTCATGAGTTGGAAGGAAGTTAGTAGCTACGCTGGGGCAGGCGAGTAACAATGTTACTGGGAACGCGTGTTTCCCACGCGTCATGACCTCGTTGACGAATTAACGAGGGCCAGTTTTAGTTGAAAAGCTCTTCTGCCTGGACAGCGTTGGGCTAACTCCTTTGCGAGTTTAAAAGTTGCCTGTGTCTTTAAAAGGGGGCGTGGTCTTATCAAGCAGCCCCCACAGCATAGGCTGGAGGGCGCGCAAGGTCCCGCCCACTATCTGTGGCGTCGCTCAGCTCAGTTTCTGATTGCCCGCCGCCCACGTCCATCGTGGGGTGCGCGTCTCGCTGGGACGCGGTGGAGGTTTGCGCTCGGCTGTGCGGAGCGGTCGGGTGTATTCTGCGCGCGCCCCCACGCCCGCGAGGCACCCACGCGCCCGCCCGCTCGCCCCGGCGGTGGAGCCCACCAGCGCCTCCCGCCCGATCGCTCCTCGCTGGGGCGGGGCGGGGCCCGACGGCTCCGGTCACTATGGTCAGTGGTCGCGCGGGGGAGGGGGACAATCGGGAGGGGGCGGGGTCGCCGCCAGGGCGAACGCGCGCACGCGGGCGGGGGTGGGGTGGTCCACCCCTGGGATGCGGAGTCCGAAGGGTTCTGGATGTTGGGGATCGCCCCGTCTCCCCCTCCCCAGGGACGTCTGCTCCGGGAGGTCCAGCTTGGCTCGAGCCCCCTCCCTCCCACCGCCCCGTGTGTCCACCCCAGGTGGCCTCAAAGGTGACTTCTTGAAGTCCCAAGGTAGGCGCCCAGATGGAAGCGGGCGTGGGGACCTTCCAGGCGGTGGTCGCCCCCTCTTTGTTAAGTAGTATTCTGTTCCGTAGTGAGAGCCCCACCCATTGTGGGCTTGGCTATGGAAGAGGATCTCTCCTGTGTCTTGTTCCTCTCCCCCAGGGCAGCTGGGGAAACTGAGGCCAAACACCGACAGGGCTGGTGGCGATCGTGAGGGTACCTCCAGCAGGAACTTGAACCCAAATCCCTGGTCTAATGTTAGGGTTGCCTCACCCCACCTTCCAGGCTGCCTTGGGATCAGGTCTCCCGCAGGGGACTAAAAAATCCCTCTTGATCAGCAGCCATAAGTGCTCCTGTTCTGGCTTAACTTTGAGCTCAAGGTTCTAACGCCCCTCTTCTGTTTGGTTTGCCACGTTGTGCTGGAACCCAGGGACTCATGCATGCATGCTAGACAAGCGTCCTGAGTCCCAGCCCCCAATTCCTTTCTTGGAAGTGGGGAGCTTGTCTTGTTTTACACATCTGGGGGTTGCTATGAGGCCCCCGTGCGTGGAGCCCTGGCACTCCTGAAAGCACAGGTAACCATCGTGGTGCTTGTCTCTCCCTCCCAAGTCTGGGTCACCCTTGCTGGATACTGAGAGGCTGCGGTCTGGGGTCAGACCTGCTTTGTAGTGGTGTGGGCAGCCAGGGCATCCCCTTGTGCCCGGGAGCATGGCTAGGAGCCCCGGGGACCTCTGTAAGCACCAGTTTTCTGCTTCTACCTGGTGCCCAAGGGCTTTCCTGCTCTGAAGCTTCTGGAAAGTGGCCCAGGTGTTTTTGCATCACCTGCTGGAGTGGCAGTAACTAAGAGAGTGATGGTTTCAGCCACCATGGGGGGAGCTGGAGGCTGGCAAGCATGTTCCCTGGGGGGGGGGCAGGGCAGCTAGGGCAGGGTGGAGGGAGTGCTAGGAGTTGGGACTGCTGACTCCACCCTCCCATCTGCCCTGGATTCAGGGCATCAGCAGTTACAGGGCACCAGGGACCCAAAACACCCCCCCCCTTCTCCTCCCTCTCAGGAGCTTGGGTGCCTTGGGATGTAGTGGTTAACCAAGTAAATGAGACACCTGTCTGGGAGTCCCAGGGGTGGCACTGGAGGCAATGACAGCATCTTCCTTGATTTCTGTGTCAGAGTCATAGGACTGAGCTTGAGGACAGGTACCACATATAGTGAGGGCTCACACACTGGGGGCTTTCTTTCACCTTTTGGGGAGTCTCAGGCCTGAGCAGTAAGACTGAAAGGTCCTGTTTGCTTTCTGCTATCATTTGTCATGCAAACCTCCAGTGGACACCCTCATCAGTTCATGGTGAGAAAGACAAGGCACCTACCTTCTCTGGGAGCCTGTAGACTTACTGTGACCAGGTCAGGGCTACTGACCTATTGACATGACCTGAGAGGCCCACCAGGGGCCATGAGAGCACAACCATTCTGAGGGAATGAGGAGTGTTGTGAGTATCTCCACCAAAGAGGGCTTTGAGCAGGTGTTGGAGGTTATTTAGGAAGACTACATTCCAGGCAGGGGAGATTGGCTTGCAGGCCTTGAAGTAGTCAAGAGTGTTTGTCCTGGGAATGGTGAATGACCTCTGTAGACCCAGGAGGGAGGGTTGCAGGGCTGGGGGCTGGGGAGTGCAGGGCAGGGGGGCTGGAAGAGTGCAGAGTGCAAGGCAGGGGGTCTGGGGGAGTGCAGGGCAGGGGGCTGAAAGTTAATAGATCTGACTGTCGCATGCAGGGCTTCATGTGCTGTGGAGTTTGGGTTGTCTGCACATGGGGAAACGGGAACATTTTTGACAAGCTTGAGATTGTTGACCTGGACACTCTGGCAGTGAATAGATAACAGCGGGCATCGATGGTAGCTGGCCCTTCCTCTCACCCTGGAACACAGCTCTTCATCTGGGTAGGAGGAACCATGGGATTTTGGTCTGTGGCAGTTCTGCAGGTTGAAGTCCCAGGCCAAAGTGTGGACAGCAGGGCCCTACACCCTCTGAGGGTGCTCTGGAGGGTTCTGTCTCCAGCTTCTGAGGTTCTTCAGGCAGTTAGTATTGCAGTGTGTAGATGGCACTGTCCTCTGTGTTCCCCTTTTAATAAGCCATGAAACCTGGCGACTTTGTCTTAACTAATTACATCTTCCATGACTCTATTCTCAAATGAGGTCACTTTCTGAGGTCTGGAGCTAGAATTTCAACAGTTCAATTCAAAATACTCAAGAGACATTTTTGGGAGAATTCCTATGCGTCAGGCAGTTGGGGACCCAGCAGGGACAGTGGGCAGTGTCCTCAAGTGGAGCAGGACTACCTAAGTCCAACAACAAAGGGTGACGGGGCCCCAGACAGGTGGCCAGGAGGGTCTCTACATCCCTCAGGCGGCATCACTCAGTCATGTAAAGAGACAGAGGAGCTCTGGAGCAGTAGATTCAACCTGTGTAAAGGCCCTGAGGTAGACACAAGCCGGTTGGCATCTGTGTTTAGAGCTCAGGAGGGTGAGGAGGTTATCAGAAGGTTGAGGAGGAAAGCCTGTGGAGGGGCTGAGTCAGTTTCCTGCTGTTATAACACAATGCCACAGACTGGGTAATTTATAATGCACAGACCTTTATTGGCTTCTGGTTTGGGAAGCTGGAAAGTCCAAGTTCAGGATGCTGGCCTCTGTCAGGCAGCCTTCTTGCTGTGTCATCACATGACAGAAGCAAACATTTGGTGGTGAGGCTACAGAGAGGAAGGAGCAAACCCACACCGTGACAGGTCCACTCGTGAGGGTGGGGCCCCAGGACATAATCACCTCTGTAAAACTTACATAATAGCATTCCATTTCATCTCTGTGTGCGTGTGTATGTGTGGGGGGAGACTCGACCATAGCATTCTACCTCTGCCACTGTGATGGTTTGATCCAGGGGTCCCCCATAAACTTAAGTGTTCTGAATGCTTGATCCCCAGCTGATGGCAGTTTTAGAACTGAAACCTTGTTGGAGGTGTGTTGTTGGGGGTGGGCTTATGAGGGTTCTAGCCAGCTTTCCCTTGCCAGTGTTTGGCCCACCTTCCTGCCACTGTGTGCTGTGCTGTGTGTCATTCCACAAGCGGCTTTTGGCTGGGTTCTTTTCTGTGCAGCAACAGGAAAGCTGAATGCAACAGCCCTATGCCCCCACATTCATGTCTTTTTCACATACAAAATAGATTGACTCCCTCCTAATAGTTCCCCAAATCTTAACTCATTCCAGAGTCGTGACATGGGTAAGGCAGGCTGATTCTCCTGCCCTGTGTGGACCTGTAAGTTACACAACTTACCAACCTCCCAAGTGGGATGTTGGGGCAGGCCTGGGATAGGCATCCCCATTTCAAAAGTAAGAAGTAGGCCAGAAAGACTGGGTAAGTCATCCCAAGTGAATCCAACACTCAACAGGGCAAACAGCATTCGATCTTCAGGTTCTGAAATAATCTTTGACTCCATCCCACAACTTCCAAACATATTCAGGCAGGAATCGGAACCGTCCACCAGGCTCAGTGCAGACAGTAGCTCTCCAAAAGGGTGTGGTTGCTGTGGTCTGGGTAGCTGTCCTTGCACCACGGTTCTGCTGGGCCTCACCCAGTGGGTATGATACCTGGTGGCAACATGGACTCTGCTGAGGCCACAGCCTTGCCACAGGAACAGCAGCCTTCCCCAGTGCCCTGTCAAGCTGGTCATCCTGGAGCTGGGCACATGCTCCTGAAATGTGAAAGTGCAAGTCTTCCAACTCTTGAGTTGAAGCTGGGCAGGGAATGCTGAGGTCCCCACGCCCTAGCTCTGGCCATGAGCTGGCCCATATCTTGCTCACGACTCTGGGGTCAATGTCTTTCTCACCTTGTCTCAATGAGAGGCACCTGGCTCCTTTCTGCCATTCATCTCTGACTGCTGGGCCATATTCTTGGTTTGCGCTCTTCGAGGCCACTGTGTGTGTGTGTGTGTGTGTGTGTGTGTGTGTGTGTGTGTGTGTGTGTGTGAGAGAGAGAGAGAGAGAGAGAGAGAGAGAGAGAGAGAGAGAGAGAGATGCACGCACATATGTACTCATGCATGTGGTGGAGGCCAGCGATTGACAGTGCGTGTGTTCCTTAATCACTCTCTGTGTTATTTGAGACAGGATCTTTTACTGAACCCAGAGCTCAGG
This sequence comes from Zapus hudsonius, assembly GCA_004024765.1. Classification (NCBI taxonomy): domain Eukaryota; kingdom Metazoa; phylum Chordata; class Mammalia; order Rodentia; family Dipodidae; genus Zapus; species Zapus hudsonius. The sequence goes on along the minus strand of PVHP010009458.1, from coordinate 44,277 downwards.
GATTACACTCGTCTAGGTACCCGCCAACTCCCAGGATCCATCTGTCTCTACTTTCAGAGGGTTGCATACCGGCATTTATTCAGGTTCTGGGAATATAAATTTGAGCAGTCACACTTGGGTGATTATGAACTGAGCCATTGCCCCAGCTTGTTTCATTCTCTTTTTTTTTTGTTTGTTTGTTTGGTTTTTTTTGTTTTGTTTTTTCGAGATAGGGTCTCATTCTAGCCCAGGCTGACCTGGGATTCACTGTGTAGTCTCAGGGTGGCCTTGAACTCATGGTGATCCTCCTACCTCTGCCTCCCGAGTGCTGGGATTAAAGGCGTGCGCCACCATGCCCTGCTCCATTTCATTCTTTTATATGGCCAAACTTAATTCCTTTTACTTAAAAATTCTGTCTTGTATTGAAAGGATCCTGAATGCCTGCTGCTTCATTTTCTCCAGCCCGGGTCCCTGGGTCAGTAGACACAATGCAACCGAGTTGTGTCAAGAGGAGATGGTCCTTCCGTTTCCCCAGGTCGCCTCAGCACAGCCTTCACTGTCCACATTTCTACCAGCTTTGTCCCTCAGCTCTCCTCCTCCTCTGAGCCCATGAGGCCTCTCCAGCATTCCAGTTCCAAAGTTACCCTGAAGTTTTCCGGTATTTGTGTTTATAGTGTCACCTGCTTCTGGTTCCGGCGTTGTGTTTCAGCCTGGTTGTATTGCTGGAACAGTTGATCACAGACTGTTTTCTTTTGGTGTATGTTGTGTGGATGTGTTCATGTGTGTGGGTACAGGTGTGCACAAGCGCAGCATGGTGTGGAGGTCTGAGGACAACTTTCATGTCGTTTCTTCCGAGGATGTTGTAGGTCGCAGTGGAGGCTGGTGGCTGCAGACGCTGCGCTTCACTGGTGGCTGGTCCGTAGCTGAGTTAGGAAGGGAGTCGGGTGTGCATTGACTCCCTGCTCATCTGCAGACACTGAGCTGGAGGCTGTGCGTGGGCAGGACATGAGCCAGCGAGAGAAATAAACTCTCGGGATACAGCCGCCGGGGGCAGAACAGGCAGATTGTTTATTGCATGTGGAAGGGTCATATTTATAGAGAGGAGAAGCCAGGAAAATTAGAGGCAGGGGCATCGGCAAGGGGATTGGTCCAGGCGGGGTGGTCTGTGGACGTCTCACAAGTGGATAGGCAGGGGCTAGTAACCTGTGAATGCCTAATTTACATAGATAAGTTGAGGGGCTTGCTCAGCCCTGAGTGGAGGGAAGTACGTGACCCTGTCCTGGGTTCAATGGTGGCAGCTACGGAGGAATGGAGGAACTGTCACCTATCATCCAGCACCGCTGGGGTGAGAACACAGGGCTTGCTATGGCTAGCCAGGGCCCTGGAGGTTTCTGGGATCAAAGGACGAGGGGGGGGGCAAAGCACCTTCCGGGTCTCAGTGAGTCAGAGACTTTACCAGGGCTTCAGCCTGTCTCAATTCCATTTAACCCTTTATGTCCTCCATGCCTCTTAGCAAGGTCCCACACTTTCAGGCATTGATCTCTCCTTCCACTGCCTTTGAGGCAGGGTCACACACTGTTCACTGGCTAGCCTCCTTCCTAAACTTTGGCTGCATTCTCTATATCCACCTCCTTCTCACCTGGGATTACAGAAGCCTGCCAGAGCATAGGCTTTTTATTTGGATGCTGGGGTTCTGACCTCTGGTATTCATGCTTGCATGACAGACGTTATCCACTGAGCCATCTCCCCAGCCCCAAGACTGGGTAATTTATCACAAGCAGAGTTCTATTGGGCGTATAGTTCCAGAGGCTGGGAAGGCCTATGTCCAGGTGCATTAGGTCACAGTTTTCTTGCTGTGTCTGAAGACGAGGCCGAAGGGTGGGAGGGGCTAGAGAGAGTGAGTGGGTGGACATGCTCCATTCATGAGGACAGAGCCCTGCCTTTTGATACTGTGACAGTGTCAATTAAGTCTCAACAGAGCTTGGGAAGCCAGAGTAGAGGGTTTTTGTGCGGTCAGCTGTTTGTGCTGGCTGCGTGTGCAGAGTGTGGGGCTGATCAGCAGTGGAAGTCTCCACATTGCCTGGGCAGACTGTATTGTACTGCAGCCTCCTCTAGGGGGAACAGTGAGGGCTCTGCCAGACCCAGTGGGGAGGAGGGCTTGGTACAATCTGGCAGAGTGGAAGGGAAGCCTGGGAAGATAAATGAGATGAGGAAGTGATTAGGGACAGATGACCAGATGCTGTGTATATATCTAAGTAGCTGCTGGCTGTTTTGAGACTAGAGCTCTGGGGAGAAATGAGACAGAAGATGAAGACCAGGAGGGTTGTTGGGAGGATCTTACAGGAATCCCAGGCACTATCTGAGGTGTGTGTGTGTGGGGGGGACTCTGCAAACTGACATGGGGGGCTGGGACCCAGCAGAGAAGGGTCATGTAGTAATCTGAGTAATTGCCCTCTAAGATGCCCAAGTCCTGTTCCCCAGATACCTGGGCTCACTTACCCCATCACTCCCCATGTGTGGATATTACTGCATGGCATCCCAGGTAGCCCTTTAAAGGCTCATTGCCTTCTAGTGTCTCAAAGCTTACTGTGGAGCCCAGTAACCCCACAGGGCTCCAGCCTCTGGGTCGCCTCTGTCAGTGATTGGGCTTTCCAACAGGAGAGGTTCAGGCTCTAAGCCTGCCATACCCCCAAGTGACACTGGAGTCTTTGGTCTCTCCTGGGGTGTGTGGTCAGGCTGCATTGCTCAGTGGCAGCCTAGCCTATTAGTGGGTCTGCCCTGTCCAGGCAGCCCTGAGGGGCCCCACAAGCCTAGGCTGCCAGTCTGCTGAAGGAACCATGTGTGGATAGGGTTTATAGGCAGAGGTGTGAGCCAAGACCTGGCTGTCCAGCTTGTTGATGAAACACATCTCTTGCCTCTACTGCTGAAAGGATTTCCAAGCCAGGGTGCCCTCTGCCTGACTTCATTCATTAGCATCTGTTTGCCAACCAGCAATTAAAGAGCCAGCATCCTTTCATGTGGCCTGATTAGGTCTGACCGGACAGTCAGGTGCAGCCTGTCAGCTTTTGCTCCATAATGTCCGAGAACTTCAGGCAGGGTTGTAAATGTCAGCCAAGGTCAAACCCAGAGCATTGCTCCTGATCTTTGGGCTAGTAAGTTGAAGCTGTGTCTGGGTCCTTCATGGAGCTGGAGTCTTGTTACACCCTGGGGTGTGACCAGGGCTCCCCTGGTGGATAGGGTGGAGATTTGGTTATTCCGGTGGTGTGCTAGGTAAGGACTTGAAGGACCAAGATGAAAACCTTCTTGCCACCAAGGTGTCAAGTGTACAAACCTGGCAAACCCAAGGCCCCATCACTTGCTTTTTGGGGAGAGAGGGTGGTGGGGGCAGTGGCTTCCAGTGTAGTAGCTAGGCTGGCCTCTAACTCACAATCCTCTTGCCTCAGCTTCCTGAATGTTGAAATTACAGGCTTGTGCCACCACATCCTTCTAGGGCCGGATCTTAAATAGTATCTACTAAATTATCTATAAATTATACGCACATTTAAAGCATGCACATACATACTACTTTGTATTTTGTGTGTGTGTGGTGTGCATGCGTGTTCATATGTGTATAACGTGCACGTGGGTGTGTACATGACATCTGGCACCCTCCTCAGTCGCTCTTCATCATAGTGGTTGGGACAGCGTCTCTCACTGATTCCAGTGAGCCCAGAGAGCCTCATGTCCCCTCCACCTGCCTCGTACTTGGTGAGGCAGAGGGGGAGGGCATAGGCACACACCAACATGCCTGACTTTTACATGGGTTCTGGGAATGCAAACTCAGGTCTTCATGATTTCACTGCAAGCACTTTACTCACTGAGCCATTTCTCCAGTCCCTAACTCTGTAGTTGTTCAACAACAAATATGTCCCATCAACACAAGGTGTCCCGGATGTGGTCAAGTTCATAAAGATAGAAAGGAAGGGTGAGCCAGGCGTGGTGACACACACCTTTAATCCCAGCACTCAGGAGGCAGAGGTAGGGAGGACAGAGTTCAAGGCCACCCTGAGACTACATAGTGCATTCCAGGTCAGCCTGGGCTAGAGCAAGGCCCTACCTCAAAAACCAAAATTAAACAAAGAGGAAGGAAGGAAGGAAGGAAGGAAGGAAAGAAAGAAAGAAAGAAAGAAAGAAAGAAAGAAAGAAAGAAAGAAAGAAAGAAAGAAAGAAAGAAAGAAAGAGGAAGGGTGGTAGCCAGAGCCTGAAAGGAGGGAAGCAGGCAGTGGGTGTTTAATGGAGAAGGAGTTTGAATTTGAAGATGAAGCCCCATGGATGGGTGGCGGTTGGGGCCAACAGTGTGCACGAACTTACACCACGGAACTGTGCACCTAAAAAATGGCTAAAATGGCACATTTTAAGTTATGTACATTTTATCACAGTTCTTAAAAAAGACACACACCAAAGCCATACCACAGAGACCCCCCCTAGAGGATTAGAGGATGGGGTGATGGGAACAGGGGGAAATCCTCACCTCTGGGCTGATGCTGAGGAGGTGGGCGGGGCCTGGTTCTGAGCTTCCACTCAGTGCCCTTCCCTAGCATGACAGGAAGGGGTTAAGTAAGATTGTCATGGATGGCAGGTTCTTGCCAATACACCAGGGCAATGGAGACCTGGGCAGACTTCCCTGGAGCAAGGCTGTCCCCTCACGATTCCCACTGTGATGGTGAGTGAAGTTAAGATAAACTCCATGGACCCTTTCCTCCCCTCCATCCGTGCCTTCTCAGAAACTCAGTAAAAAAGGTGGCTGATGTCTCTCTGGAATTTTTTTTGAAAAATATTTATTTGCAAGCAGAGAGATCAAGAACTCCAGATGCACATGACTGTGTGCATCTGACTTTACGTGGGTACTAAGGATCGAACCTGGGTCGTTAAACTTGCAGGCAAGTGCCTTCACAACTGAGCCACATCTCCAGCCCCATTCCTGGAATTTTTGCTCTGTTTTTTGTTTGGGGAAGTCTGAGCACAAGCAGCATTAATAGAATACCATTGCTCCGCTTTGTAACTCATTGTTTTAAAAGCTCTGCGCCTTTCTTTAAGCCGGCAGTCTATAGAAACAAGACCGACATATACAGGAAAGTCACAAGACTGGGCAGTGAAATCAGCATGGGTCACGAAGGGGCGTGGCCTCTTACTGCATGGACTCAAGGTGTGGAATGAATGGGAATTCAGACTGAACCTTCCAGGGCCCCTGGGTGTATTTACAGCTGAGTGTCACAACAGTGTAAGGGCAGAATTATCCATGCTGGAAATTGTGTATTATGCCAATGACATCACCCATCAGTGATTTAGATCAAAACACAGATATGTTTTATAAATTTGCCGCTGACGTCAATAAAACTGGCTTGGTGGAAGTTTTTAAAATATTTTATTTATTCATTTTCAAGCAGAGAGAGAGAGAGTGTGCGCGCACCAGGGCCACCACCTTGTGGGTCTGGCATATGTGGGTCCTGGGGAATTGAACCCAGGGCCTTAGGTACTGGAGGCAAGTGCCTCAACCGCTGAGCCATCTCTCCAGCCCTGGTGGAAGTTTTTTAAAACCTGCAGATGGGACTGGGAAGATGGCTCAGTGGTAGGAGACCTGAATTAGAGTCCCCAACACCCCCATAAAAAGCCAGAGTGGCCACACACCTCTAATCCCAGTGCTGAGGGGACAGACGGAGACAGGAGGATTGAGGGGTTTCCCTGGTTAAAGTCTAAATGTAAAACAAGCTCCAGGCTCAGGAAGAGACCCTGAGACTGTCTCCACCATTTTTTGTATTTTTAATCTTTTACACCATTTGGTGTGTGTTTAGTACGTGTATGCAGAGGCCAGAGGCAGATGCTCTCGTTCTTCTCTGAGACAGTCTCAGGGTCTCTTCCTGAGTGGTCTCTTGCTGCCTGCACTGTAATGTTGGCAGAAGTGGACAGAGAAAGGGGCCTGAACCTGATTTAATCTTCCAAATAAGGATGAGTATGCGATGGAAACTTCTAGAGGTGAAACATGGAATTTCTTCTTCTCACCCTCAAGCATTTGCGTGCTCAGGTCCTTGCTTAAAAACACTTCTCTTCTTCGAGACAGTAAATTCTGCTTCTTCACTGTTTTAAAAAATATTTTATTCATTTTCAAGCAGAGAAAGAGAGAGAGAGAGAGAGAGAGAGAGAGAGAGAGAGAGAGAGAGAGCGAGCACCAGGGCCACCACCTCGTGGGTCTGGCTTATGTGGGTCCTGGGGAATTGAACCTGGGGCCTTAGGCACTGGAGGCAAGTGCCTTAACCGCTGAGCCATCTCTCCAGCTCTGCTTCTTCACTTTGTAAGTTTTCTTCTGGAAAGTTGCCCTGACTCCCAAGTCTGGGGGAGAGTCACCAGAGGTGGAGAAAATGGCAAAATAAATGTAGTTCAAGAAAGCTCATGCCTGACTCAGTGTGTGGGGGCAATCATGGAGACTTCCTGGAGGAAGCATGTGTGTGTTATTTAGCACACAGTTGATCTCCCACTATGCCAGGCCCTGTTATGGGCCCTGGGGAATGGCCCATCAAAGCTCCAGTATGGAGATGCAGTAGGCCTTGAGGCTTTGTATTTGATAAAATGAACCTGCTTGCAAATCAAGATGAGTTTCCTCATAACCAAAATACTTGATGATGGTATTAGTCCTCACAGTCCCTGTCCTAGAACGGGGACAGTTTAGGCAGGATGCGGGCCACAGGCACACACATGTCCCTTCTGAGGGAAGGGGAAATCACCTCAGCATATCTTCTTTCTCTTTCAGAGTGAAACATCTTTCAACCTAATATCAGAAAAATGTGACATTCTATCCATTCTTCGAGATCATCCTGAAAACAGGATTTACCAGAGGAAAATCCAGGTGGGACAGAAGACAAGGAGACAGGAAGCCCAAAAGAGGGGCTGGGGTTGGGGGCAAAGAAGGGGGTGACCTTTAAAGGTAAAGAGTTTGTGCCAGGTTCCTGGACAAATTAAAGTGGTCTCTAGAATGTTCTGGTGATGGGTGTTTGCAAGAAATCTTTTCCTTGCCGGGCATGGTGATGAATGCCTTTGATCCCAGCACTGAGGAGGCAAAGGTAGGAGGATCATTGAGAATTTGAGGCCAGCCTGAGACTACATAGTGAATTCTAGGTCAGCCTGGGATAGAGTGAGACCCTATCTCAAAAAAAAAACAAAAACAAAAAAAGAACAAAAAAAATGTTTTTCTTGTGCTTGATTTACCTGCTGAGACTTTATCACACCCTTGTGAGGTGATATCCTTTTTTTAAAACTTTTTAAAAAAAATATTTTATTCATTTTCAAGCAGAGAGAGAGAGAGAGAGAGAGAGAGAGAGAGAGAGAGAGAGAGAGAGAGAGAGAGAGCATCAGAGCCACCACCTTGTGGGTCTGGCTTATGTGGGTCCTGGGGAACTGAACCCCCCAGTTCACTGGAGGCAAGTGCCTTAACTGCTGAGCCATCTCTCCAGCCCTTTTTTTTTTTTTAAACTTTTTATTGATAGCTTCCTCTCAACTAGTCTCTATTTGTTTCGGTGTCATCATCTTTTCCTCCCATTATGTGTAGGTATTATCTGGCACTGCAAAGTCATGAATATCAAGGCCATTTTTGTGTCTGGAAGTTTGCATTGTAAGCAGTCCTCCCCTTCCTTTGGCTCTTACAATCTTCCCACCACCTCTTCCACAATAGACCCTGAGCCTGGAGAGATGTGATAGAGATGTCCCAGTGCTGAACACTCCACTGTCACTTCTCCTCAGCACTATGGTGTCTTTTGAGTTATCTCAGTGGTCATTGCCAGCTGAAAAAGAGAAGCTTCTCTGGCCAAAAGTGAGAGTAGCATTATTGCATGGGCATGCTCATTTAAAAAAGGGGGGTTATAAGGCAGTTTGGTGGGCATGTATGTATTTCGCCAGACAGCAGCAGGCATTACTCCCCTAGGGCTCATTACCTCCCCCACCATCGGCTTTTGACTAGGTCTTCAGTACCAGGCATGCTTTCCCTCCTGGGGAGCGGGCTTCCAGTCCAGTTAGAGAGCAGTTGGTTTCCCCCACAATAGACGTGTCTATCGCCTCAGTTGGCACATTTGGCCTGGCTGGCCAGTGTTAAGGCTCCCAAGGTCCACTGCTGTTCACCACCCTTGATGACTTCTCTCTCCCATAGGGCTGCATGCAGCCATAGCTTTTTCCAGCTTTCTGTCAGCTGGTCATCAGGGAGGAGGTTTCCTGCTCAGCTCCAGGTTCATTTCTCAGTGGGGGTCTTCTATTATTCCCATTTCACAGTTGAGAAACTGAGGTGTACCCATTTCTCTTCTGAGTGTCCAGGCTTGGGTTTGAATCCAGGTAGCTTGATCTCAAAGCGATCTTCATCGTCGCTGTAGTAGGGGATTTCTGAGAACAAGGGGATCATAAAAGTTACAGGGGTCCCCCTGGGGCCAGGGAGGATAAATAAGCAAGACACCCCTGAACACTGGGAGAACAGGCTCACAGTTCCCCCAAACCCTTCCTCTAGGTCCTCGTAGACACAACAGCCCTGGGTCATTACTCAGAGACTCCTCCTGTGGCAGGGGTCAGTAAGCAGCCCAGGGGTGGCAGTGATGTCCTGAGGCCACAGCAGGCAGCATTTAAGAGTGAGGGCCGAGGACATGCCTGCGCTCATGTCCCCCAGCGTCTGGGGAGATTGAGAACAAGGAGCACTGTCCCCACCAGCTTACTTCAGGTAGCCCAGGCCAGCTCTGTGCCTCTTGTCACTGCACAGGGAGCTGAGGCTTCCTGACCCCTTGAAAACCATGGGGCAGAGTAGGGGGTCCAGGCCACTTCAGAGGGATGCTGGCAGCTAGCAGCACAGCTATAGGAGAGGTGATGGGGCATTTTCTCACTCTGTTGAGAAAGCACTTGGACGCTTAGCATGCCAAGAAGCTGTCTCCTCAGACTGCAGCCTCCTCCCCCAGCCACCAGCCCCCCCAGACTTCCCACACACCCCTCTGCCACCATGTGCTGCCGCACCACACACCCCATTCTGCTGCTAGTACTCGTTTCAGTGCTCTTCCTCCAGGAAGCCTTCCCAGACTGCTACATTCTGGCATAGATGTCCTTGCCTCAGGGCACCCCAGCCCATGCCCGTCATCTTCCCGTCACTACCATCCAATTGCATGTTGTCTCCCCTGACTGCAGGCTGCCTGGTGCTAGGAGTGTGACACCCAGGCCACAGTCAGTGTGTTTATATATGAAGCTGTGGGAGGCTGAAGGGAGGCAGTCACAGACAGGTGCCTGCCCCACACCAGTGGCATTCCCATCCCAAACCACCTACATGTTCTCATCTTCCCACAGGAACTCAGCAAAAGATTCACCGAAATCCGCAAGACCAAAGGGGATGGGAACTGCTTCTACCGGGCCTTGGGCTATTCCTACTTGGAGTTTCTGCTGGGCAAGAGCAGAGAGATCCTTAAGTGAGTGGGCCCTGGGGTACTCACTGGATACCCCTGCTTCTCTGTGCTGATCTGCCCTGGATCTCCTGGAAGGAGGAGCCAAGGGCTGCCTGGCAGAGGTGCTGGGTGCTGGGGAAGCCCAGCTGCTTGTGGAGTTGAGACAGCCCAGAGGCAGATGAGGGTACCGTGACATGGCTGGTGAGCCCTCTCCCTGCCTGCAGGTGTGGGTCAGCCCAGGCCAGTCACACTGGGTGGATACTCGGTGACTCACTGCTTTAGAGAAATAGCCAAATGTATTGGTTCACGCCCATAATCCCAGTACTTGTGAAGCTGAGGCAGGAAGAGTGCCACAAATTTGAGCCAGCCTGGGCTACACAAGACCCTGTCTCAAAAAAAAAAAAAAAGAAAAGAAAAGAAAAGACGAAAAGAAAAACGAAAAAGGAGGCTTGTCCATTGCTGGCCTTGGTCTTGAGTGAGTGTAACCGAGTTAGCCTGTCTAAAGCTGCTCTCCGCAGGGACTTCCTGCTAAACCTTTGGGTTCGGTGGGTTCAGGAGTCCTTACAGTTCAGCCCCTGGGGTCTCATTCAGATACAAGTTCCAGGTCTGAGGGTCTACATTGCTCCCCCACTCTTAGCTACTGGGCCACATTTTAAAGAGCAAGAAGCCCAGAGATCCAGCCGATTCCAAACCTGGGCATCTGGCAGTCCCTAGAGAATTGGATGAAGGCTCAACTCTCCTCATCAGAGCTTTCGACTGCACACACTCCAGGAAGGAGTTGCTCCTGGGCTTGAAGTATGTGCCCATTCTCTGGGAGTCATGACAAGCCCCTCACTGCACCTGAATTAGGGACCAAGCCCCAAGTACACAACAGCTTGCTCCTGCCTCGCATGCCCAGGCCTTGACTCAGGTTGGTGTCTCTCCTGACCAAGGTGCTCAGTGACTCAGGGAGGTTTCCTACTTCCTCAGTGGTTCTTTCCCCAAAGTTGAATGGCAACCCTACCATCGTGGGCAGTAAGCACTGCGAACCCCGAGTAGTGTTCTATGCCTGCTGCATTCGTCCTCCATCATGTACCAGAGAGGGGTCAGAGGTCTGCCCCCTCTTCAAGGCTACACACCGTGTGCTCACTGACAGCAATCTTTGTTTGAAAGAGGTCGCTGTCATCACCCCAGCTTTACAAATGAGTAAACCTGAGTCCCCTTCCCCCACAAAGGTCGTGTGTGTGATCAACCTTGTCTTCACAGCATGCAGCCCTTCCTCATGGACAGGTTACTCGGGTCTGCATCTGTCCTGAAGCCAAGGGCCAGGCCAGGTTTCCTCACTATGCCCACGATGGCACTGTGCCAGGTGGCTTTAGGGGCCCATGCAGTGGGGGCAGAAGTCACAGAGCAAGGACTTCTGGGGATCTTGAATGGTGGGTGACTCATGCTACAAGGGTCCATCAGCTGGCAGGTATGGGAATGATTGTGGGCAGACTGATTTCTGTGATCCAAATACCCCTTCATGACTGAATTTGGGCTGCACACATGAGCTCCCTCCACAGAGCTGGGAAGTTTTAAAAACACACTCTATATTCTACTCTGTTTCCACCATGCCTACATAATGGTCCCCAGTGACCCAAGAGCACAGCCAATGCTATGTAAACAGGAAACAAGGAGCCTTCATATTATCTTTGAATTTTAATATGCTTTATTTCATTGTTACAGTGAGCATATGGGTTTTTGATAACAACCTCTGACTGTCAAAATCTGTTCATTAGTTCATGAACAGATAAGAGGGTTATCTGCGGAAGACCCTCATAGGTGCAAACTGTCGCTGTGGGTGGACAGGCAGTATGTTTGATGAGGAAGGGACCATCCTATGAAGAGCTTGGTGCCAACAGCAGATGCCAGGGAATGTGTGACTGTCCTTCTGAGGGCCCTATGGGGAAGGAAGGAGGGAGAGGAGGAAAAGGAAGGCTGGGTCAGGGCAGATGGTGTTGAGGCAAGGCCAGAGGGACAGGATCCAGAGCCCCGAAGGTGGGGGAGGGGAGGAGTGGGTGATTGCCTCACTTCCCTCATTGACAAATGTTAGTTGTTTACAGTGGGGAAAACAGTGCGCTCTGCAAAGGTGCTTTTGTTAGTGGGGCTGGTGTGGGTTAAGACAGCTGCTTGTCACAGCAGTGCCCTGTGTCCTCTTGTAACCCACCTGCTCTCCTCTCCCGCAGGTTCAAAGAGCATGTGCTACAAACCCCAAATGACCTTCTGGCTGCTGGCTTTGAGGAGCACAAGTTCCAAAACTTCTTTAATGCTGTGAGTTCACCTGGGCCACAAAGGTCAAGGAGCAAGCCTTCCACTTGGGCAGAGCAGACAGGGCACTGATGGAGGCCTCAGCTCTGTGCTGTGCTTCTCTCTTGGGGCTAGGATGAACAGAGTGACTTCCTGCACATGGGGTGGGCACCAGGGACCTCGGTTCAGAGGGCTCCCAGCTTCCTGCATCTCTGAATGTGCAGTGGATGGAGACTGAATGCCAGTCCCCTGGATGTGCCCCATTGGCTTCTGGCAGAATCTCAAAATGAGGGTCCCATGGGGCAGGGCAAGGCAGGCAGATGGGGTGAGTCTTGGTTTGCCCTGCTGATGGAGGTCTGTGCAGTTCTATAGTGTGGTGGAGCTGGTAGAGAAGGATGGCTCAGTGTCCAGCCTGCTGAAGGTATTCAACGACCAGAGCACCTCAGACCAAATCGTGCAGTTCTTGCGCCTGCTCACGTCAGCCTTCATCAAGAACCGAGCAGACTTCTTCCAGCACTTCATCGACGAGGAGATGGACATCAAAGACTTCTGTACTCATGTAGGTCCCTGGCCCTGGGGATGCAGCCCCTGGCCCTGGGCTTTGCTCTTGCCTGTCTCCTACAGAGTTCAGTACCACTGTCCCTGGCCTTTAATCCCAGCACTAGGGGGCTTGGTGGAGCACTTGGGAGGCAGAGGTAGGAGGATCACCATGAGTTCAAGGCCACTCTGAGACTACATAGTGAATTCAAGGTCAGCCTGGACTAGAGTGAGACCCTACCTCGAAAAACAAGAACAAAACAAAACAAAAAAGAATATGTCAAGAAGAGTGTGTTGACATGGAGTATGTATCTTTTTGTTAACAAATCAATCATAACTAATACATAGTCATAACTTGTTATACTAAAATTTGTCAGCCATATGTTAGATGACAGGTCAGCACACTGACGTCACTGTTTCATTTTGCTTTGAAGAACTTGACAGTAGAAACACTGGTAAGCAATTTTTAAACTTAAAAAAAAAACATAAAAATTTCAGAAAATGGGAGATATCAAGGCCTTCACTTGGTTGTGTCCCAGAGAGCAGAGGCAAAAGTAGCAGCTGCCCTCTGGGATGTGCGTGCTGGCTGCCGCCACCTCTCCCTCTCCAGCCTCCTCAGCATCTCGACTCAGCCAGGGGCTCTGGCCTCTGTAAGCACTTCAGCTTAGAGTCCCCCATCCTGATTCCTCAGTGGGTCTGGAATAAAAACAATTTAGATTGTTGCAGAAACAGCAGGCTCTTGCTGTGTCCTTTCCTCTCTGGGAGCCTAGGCTCCTCCGTGACCTGCACTAACACGTGGTTTTGAAGGTTACATCCCAGCACCATGTGACCTTGACCCTGAGAGCCGGGCTGAACTCACCTTCCTCTGCCCAGCCTCCCTCCTAAACTGCTGATTTTTCATGTTGGCTTTGCAGGAAGTGGAACCCATGGCCATGGAGTGTGACCACATCCAGATCACAGCCCTGTCCCAGGCTCTGAACATTGCCCTGCAGGTGGAATATGTTGACGAGATGGACACGGCTCTGAACCACCACGTGTTCCCGGAAGCCGCCAGCCCTTCTGTTTACTTGCTCTATAAAACATCCCACTACAATATCCTCTACCCGATAAACAGTGATTGATTTTAGGCCGTGCCACCTTGGAACCTGTTAGCTAACGGACTGCACTCTGAATGGAACATTCCGCCTTTGCAATTTTTTAAAAGCAATTTAAACTATAGCCAGAGCACACACAGCCTCTTGGATAAAGCCACCCAAAGCAAGACCTCCGCCAGTAATGGACCAGGTGATTTGTTGGGAATTAAAGTATTTATTTCTGTGGAGGAGTGAATACCTGCTGAGTCTGGACAAGAAAGCCAGGAACGCTGGTTCTGTTCCCCAGTCGCCTGTGAGACTATTGTTGGACACTCATCTAGAGGAGGTTCCTACCAGTTGACATCTGCTGTGTGAATACGGGGACCTGTGCTTTTTCCTGCCCAGGGGCAGGGACTGCTCAGTGTAGGGAGGAAAAGCTCAGTGTCATCTGTTGTGACTCAGGTGACTTAGCAGATTTTTTTGAAAAAGAATCCAGTTCAGCCCTGTTGGGGGGGTGACAGTGGATAGTTGTCTGAACATGAGGGCTTCTGGGTAGTTTCCTTCATGGCAAGTGTGCTTTCCCACCTCCTCACAGAAGAGACTTTTCTGCTAAAGTCCAGAAAAGGGCCTTTAGCCTTCAGCATGCAGCTCAGGTTATAGGGTCCCTCTACCTCAGGGCCAGAGTTCCTGACCCTTCAGGGTTCTGCCGTCAGCCCCACCTGGGTAAGGCTTGCCAAAGCCTAGGGCCTGGACCTGAATCTGAGTTCATGTCTAGGGCCAGGTGGCTGTAGCTGTCACCCAGTGAATTCTAGAAGTGGAATCCGCATAGGTAGGCAGACACTTTGCAAGGCTGTCTTCAGTTTCCCCCAGCCCTGACCTCACAGGAAGTTAGGCAGGAAGAGGGGACAAGCCATAGAAACTGGCAGGTGAGATTTCCATTGGTGGAAACCACCAGCCAGTGCAGCCCACAGCTCCTCGCCAGGACAACGCCCTGCTGCCTCAGGACCTCAGGAGTCCATTCTGGCTGGGTTGGCAAGCAAGAGGGGGTACCAGTGGGAAACCAGGCTCTTGCAAGCCACCTCAACCCCTGATAGGACAATGTAGGGTTTGGAGCCACCCATGAGGACCCCTCCTTAGTTGAGGGGCTCCTTTTCTCACAGGTTTCATTCTGCAGGGATTTACTAGGCTGTTGGTGCTACTGCAGGAGTCTGCACACAAGGACTATGTGGCAGATTCCGGGTCTTATGACACAAGTGTCCAACCTGTACCATCCTTGTGCGTGAACATCAACAGCATCCCAGGATGTCGGATGCTGTAGTTCCAAGCAGGAACCCTGTTCCTGTACTGCTTGGCTGGCATTTGGGTCCAAGGGCTCAAGCTAAGTGAATCCATCACTTTTGCACAGAATATATACCTAGACCGCATCTCAGTTTGCTCAGTATCCCACCCATTTTTGGCTAAGCCTGCTGTGGTCTCTGATGGGTACCTGAGAAGGATAGGAGACACACATTGCCACAATTCAAGTCTTCTGCCAGATTTAGTCTTGTTTTCCAAACCAAATGGCATAAGCACAGGGTACCCAGCTAATGGCCTTGGCTGTTCCAAGGGACTCAGGAGGTAGGAGAATGGCAGGCTTGTTAGAGCCCAGCCACCCACAGCAGGTACCTCCCCAACAGCCAGCCATGCGGGTACACCCACATCAAGATGACCCCTGCACCTGCCTTCTTCTAGATCAAACACTGGGAGCAAAGGTGGTCTTTCCTACTGACTGCATTGCTTTCTTCCTATTGAAACACACAGCAACACGGGAGCCCCTCAAGTAAGGAGGGGTCCTGGTGGGTGGTTCCACACTCTGCATTGTCCTGCTCAGGGAAGAAGTGGCTTGCAACCTGTCCTTGCTTTGGCTGGGTTCCTATTATAAGCACAAGTAAATACCCTTGAGCCAGACTGTCCAAGTTCAAATCTCAGCTGTGTGACTTTGGCCAAGTCACTTCACCTCCAGGCTTACAGAGGAGTGCTGTTAGATGCCTGAGCAGCGGTCTGCTTCCCAATGTGAGCCTTAGAAGAACCATGAGACAAGTGTCAGCCATACACTGCCAGCCTTAGGGGGAGGGGAGCAGGCAGAGCCAAGCCCCGCAGCTTCCCTGAGGATAGGTGAAGGCATCTTCCTAGCATTAAAAGTTTCCACAAGCAATTTTTGTCATGGTTGCTGCTTTTTGTTTTCTCTTTTTTTTTGAGACAAGGTCTTTATAGCTCAGGTGGTTCTGAACTATGAAGATCAAACTGGCCTTGCAATGGCGATCTGCCTGCTTCAGTCTCCTGAGTGCTGGGATTACAAGTGTGAGCCATCATGCCTGCTTTGTCTTAATGTTAGGTACTAGCATGTGCCCAAGAGCACCACCACCTTTCTGTGGGGTGGATTGTGGGAGATGTTTGCTGAATGCCAGACCCAGGAAGCCCTGCGCAGACTGGCGTCAGGCTGACCCTGTCTCATCAAGGGATACGTTCAGCTGGCCACGTGCCTCAGGACTCCTGGCTGCTGCTGATCACCTCCACTGACCTCTCCACAGCATTTGGAAAATGGAGACCCTATCAGTCAGGAACTGTGTCCCTCCCTGGGGGCTTCCTTGCTGTTTTTCTTCTCCTCCCATCCAGGTCAGGAGGAAGGGCATTCCTTAGAGGTGCTGCTGTCTCTTAAGACCAGAGCAGCGGAGCATGCTCAGAAGGAACTGGCCTGGCTCCCAGTTCTCATCCCACATGGCTGCTGTGTGACCCTGGGTAAATCTTAACTACTCAATGTTTGCTTCCTCAATTGCCAAAAAAAAAAAAAAAAAAAAAAAGCTATTAGAATGCCTTGACTGTGAGTTACACTAAATGAGACTTAATGAAGTGTAGCAGCTGGAACTGCTAGCACAGGCCTGTAATCCCAGCTCATTAGAAGGCTGAAGCAGGAGGGTCCCAAGTTCAAGGCCAGCTTGGGCTCCAGAGTGAGTAGGTCAACTTGGGCTAGAATGACAGCCTGCTTCAAAAACAAACAAACAAACAAAAAAAAAGGGCTGGGGAGATGGCTTAGTAGTTAAAGGCACTTGTTTGCAATACCTGCCAGCCCAGGTTCAACTCCCCAGGACTCATGTCATCAGATGCAGAGTGGCACAATGCGCAGACAAGCTGGCATGTCGCATTCTCTCTCCTTGCAAATACAAATATGGAGGCGATGGGAAGGAGGGTTAATCAAAATTAAAGATATTATGAAAAGCCATATAGAAACCAACACACACGTTGTGCCCAGCAGCCACAGATTGGTGCCTGGGGTGGGATACTTTCTGTCATGACCCATGATGTCCCCCAAACATTGCAGGCTGTGGCAAGGCCACCAGAACAAGACAGTAAGGGCTGGAGAGATGGCTCAGCGGTTAAGGCACTTGCCTCCAGTGCCTAAGGCCCCGGGTTCAATTCCCCAGGTCCCACATAAACCAGACCCACAAGGTGGTGGCCCTGGCGCTCTCTCTCTCTTTCTCTCTCTCTGCTTGGAAATGAATAAATATTAAAAAAAAAAAGACAGTAAAACCCTATTACTGAAGACTTTGCATGCTTGGGTAGCAGCAGGTCCCTGAGAGGCAGTCTCCTCCCATTAACTGTTAGGATGCTGGAAAGAGCTGTGCAGCACACAGCCTTTCAGAGGAGCAAAGTCAATGGTATTCACCAGCATTGGATCCTGCAAGCTTCCAGCTGGCCAGCCAGGCCAAATGTTCCAACTGTGTAATGGTGGCACATCTACTCTGGGAAAACCAATTGTTGTCTGATTGGATTTGAGACCTGCTCCAAAGGAGGGAATTCATGTCTGGTACTGAAAACCTAGTCAAAACCTGTGACTGAGGAGATCATAGCTCTACAGGGAAAGCTACTACTGTTGTCTTGCTAAATGGATACATTATGACCACCAAACTGCCCTCTATCTATGACCATATATCAATGCTACTCTTGGTTAGAGAAGTTTCACTTTTCAGATGGCAGTGACTGCTGAGGAGACTCAAAGTGCTGAGAAGTGACAGTGGAGTGTTCAACATTGAGACATTCTGTCACACCCTCAGGGACCACTGTGGAAGAGGTGGTGGAAAGAATGTATGAGCCAAAGGAAGAGGAAGAGTGCTTAAACTCTTCCAGAATATCAAATGGCCTTGATCTTCATGACCTCACAGTTGTTGATGCTACCTACACAAGACCTGAATAATAGGGAGGAAAATGATGACATCAAAATAGAAGATAGAAGAAGGGATTCAGTGGAGGGGTGATGGGAGGGGTTTATGATCAAGCTATATTGTCTACAAGAAGTTGTCTAAAAGAAGCCCAGTGCTTGTGTGAGGCCCCGAGTTTGATCCCCTCTATCTAAGCAGGAAAAGTATCTGTTAAAAAAATTCATATTTTTATTTATGAGGGGACAGTATTGGTATGTCAGTGCCTCTTACTGCTGCAAACTAACTCCAGATACATGCATCACTTTGTGTGTTTGGCTTTATGTGGGTACTGGGAAAATCAAACCCAGACCAGCAGGCTTTAAAAGCAAGCACTACTGAGCCATCTCCCCAGCCCAGGAACAGTATCTTAATGCTTGGCACCTAGCCAACTAAACTCAGTGCAGGTACAAGGCTAACTGCCCTGTCGATAAGGCAGAGGAGCTCAGGGAGCCCTGTGGCCATCCTTCCTAACTATGAGTTGAGAGACTGGTTTTTTGGATCCTGAGGTATTTAGGTCCACTTGTATACAACTCCCTGAACAAATAGCTGTATGGTATCAATAAACATGTCTCAAAGTCCAGGCTAAACTGCAAAAAACCTGTTCTCTCCCAGGTTGTGAGAGGGGTCACTCTTTCCACAGTGTGCACTACTCTAAGCCCCAGCCCAGCCCAGAGGGCTCAGGAGCTGTGCCAGAAACAGTGTGACCAGTGCTGTGAAGCGGGTCGTGTGGGGCACTGTCTCTCCTGAAGACACACAGCAGGGCTCCAGGACAGACAACAGAGGTAATCCAGACTGAGGGAAGAGCCTTCTTTAGGACATAAAGTTGTGCGCAAGGGGGAGCAGGAGCCCATCCTATCACAGCGAGTGGAGACAAGACTTGGCCCAGATCCCAAGTGCCTCCCACTCCACACCCAGTAGATTAGAACCGTTAGTGCTGTGAGCTGATGGAGGGGAGGCTAAGCTCTTCCTGGTCCACCTTTCACTGTGGCTCAGACCACAGGAGCAGTGTAACATTCTTCCTGCCCTATCACAGAGCTTTGTGCTGGCCCAGGGGGAATCTAAGTCAATGTTGAAGCCAACTGCACCACACTCCCATCTTCCTGATAGAACCAGGAGGATGCTCTGGCTCTCATCTGTTTTTAATTCAGGAAATCAAGGTGAATAACAAGAAGCCAGCACACACTGGAATACAGAGATTCAAATGTAGGACAGAATTCTTACTCCACAACAACCCAAGGCTGCATGAGTCTCCCCTGCTGTGGGGTGGAAGAACAGAAGGATTCCCTAAAGAACAGGGTGGATGGTGGGAAGGCCAAGGTGGAAATTTGCACAGACGAGAACAGATACCACTGAGCAGTCACTAGATGGACAAGGGCAGTTAACTTGCACTTGCACTTGGCTGTGGCACTTTCTGCTGCTCTTTTGGTTTCTTCTTCTTCTTTTTCTGTTTGGAGAGGCAGCTCAGCGCAGACTCGCCGTTCCTTGGGGCCACCACAGGCAGGGGCAGCCTGCCTGACTGAGTGGGATACTTGGTCTTCAGGTTCTCTTGGAATAATGGCTGAGAGAGCAGCTGGCGCAGCTCCTTCTTCAAGACCTTCATCTGCTTTTGTCTCTGCCGCTCTTCTTGGTGGTTGGCTTTTCCTCCTGGAGACACAAAACACAAACAAGCCTGTTTGCCACAGTGCAGAGAAGCATTGTATTCCTCTCAGCTGGTAATACAGCTAGTGGTCCCTCGACAGCTTGGAGCTACAGATGGTTGTGTTTAGGATGGACAAAACACCCCTCTCCATATTAAAGACAGGACCATCTTCAGTTTGGAGTTGTCACATGACTGTCAAGAGAGTGGGCTTTCAGATCAGAACCCACCCATATCCACACGGACAGCAGGCTGGCATTTCCTACACTGCACACACTTGCTGCCCACCTGGGGTTTGGTGACTTGACAGCCATGAACCCCTCAGAGTTCAGATGAAGAGTGAACTGCAGTATGGCTCTCCTGTACATGAAGGGCAGGCGCAGCCAATGTCCCTATCCCTGCCTTACCTCAGGAAGGAAAGCCAGGCCTACATGTCTCCACCCAAGCCCCAGGCCAGAGCTGAGGCTGCTGAGCTGTATCAAACCCACTTCTTTAGCTCCTGGCTTCCACACTGTGGTAGTTTGAATGGATGTCCCCCAATAGATTCAGGAGTTTTACTAAGAACTTGTCTCCAGCCTCCTGGCTGGAGGAGATGTCACCTTGGGCAGGTCTTAGGGTCCAGCCCTAAGGTGATGCTGGGGGCAGATCTGGAATTCCAGTGTAATATATGCAGAGGGCAGTCTGAACTCTGCTGAGTTCCCTGCTGTTTGCTTGTGTGTGTGGTGCTGGAGATGGTTTTTCTCTCTGCTTGGATCTGTGAAAGGGGGCCAGTCTCCTTCATCATTATGGAACTTCCCATGGATGTGGAAGCTTCCAAAAGTTCCCTTCTTCCTCCCATAAACTGTGCCTGGTTTGGAGGTTCATCCCAGAGACAAAGCTGACTACGACACACACCATGCAGCAAGTCTGCCTCTGAATGTCTTAACTTTGACAGAGGTTCACACATCACTAGTGAGGAGGAAGGAGCACTGGCTGAGCCTCCTGTCATCTGTTCCAATTGTGGTCTCATTTCTGAATTGTTGGCCTCTGACCCATGGACAGAGAAGGACTTAGGACAACGCCTGGTGGTGGAACTATTTTGCTGAACAAATCCCTTCACTCTGTGAGCTTTTAATTCCCGCATGGAAAGGACAGTTCTCATTCAGTTCAAGCCAGGAAGCTAGAGATCAGGAGTCAGGGAAGTGCTCGACCGCCTTGGAAGGCAGAGGTAGCAACACCAATGAGGATGCTGCGGAAAATGTACTGCATACTGTGTACAGTTTGTGTACTGTGTACAGATGAAGTCAGTCCCTACTCCATGACACAGGCAGATTATGATCTCCACCTCACAGGTGAGGAAACTAAGGTGCAGCAGAAAGGCTCATTAAGCACAGCTGGTTAAGAGAATGGACTGCATTAAACATGGACATCTGGCTGGAGAGCTGTTCCCTGTGCTTAAAAAAAAAAAAAAAAAAAAAAAAGAAACCCTCTCTTAACCAGCTGACAGAAAGCTGGAAAAAGCTATAGTTGCATGCAGTCCTATGGGAGAAAGAAGTCATCAACAGCAGTGGACCATGCAAGCCATAAGGTGAGCCAGCCAGGCCAAATGTGCCAAACGGTGCAATAGTGGCATGTTTGCTATGGGGGAAGCCAACTGCTTTCTGATTGGACTGGAGGCCCGCTCCATGGGAGGTACTAAGACCTAGTTGAAAGTCTATGGTGGGGAGCTCTAGGGGAGTAATGCCTGCTGCTGTCAGGCTAAATGCATATATTATACCCACCGAACTGCCTTATGAGCATTCTTTTAAATGAGCATACCCATAAAATAATGCTCCTCTCACTCTTGTCTAAAGAAGCTTCTCTTTTCAGATGGCGGTGATCACTGGGATAACTCAAGACACCATAGTACTGAGAAGAAATGACAGAGTGTTCAGCACTGGGACATCTCTATCACACTTCCTGGGGCTCAGGGTCCATTGCTGAAGAGGTGGTGGAAAGATTTTAAGAGTCAAAGAAAGGGTAGGACTGCTTACAGTGCAATCTTCCAGACACAAAATGGCCTTGATATTCATGACTTTGCAGTGTTGGATAATACCTATACAAGACTTTCATAATAGGAGGAAAATATGACATTGAAATAGAGACTAATTGAGAGGGGGAAGGGATATGATGAAGGGTGGATTGGTGGAGGTATTGAGGGAATTATCATGGCTTATTGTCTATAATTGTGGAAGCTGTCAATAAAATGTTAAAAAAAAGTAAAAGGCAGAAGAAACAAACCAGGGCATCTGGCTCATCTGGGAGGAGGGGCAGTGAGCCATAAGGAAGGGCACGCCCTGCTTCTGACAGGAAGGCAGCAGTGAGGATGTTCAAAGCAGGCAAAAGCTGAAGAGAAACAAAAGGTGGGAAAGTCCTCTGCTCCCACCCAGCCCAGGCTTACCTTTGTACATCTCTTCCTCCAGCTCAACCTCAAGAGCAGCCGCCGCCTTTTCAATCCAAGAGTTGTGTAGACAAGCCTGGAAGTTCCAATACTCTGCTTTCTCAATCTGCCGAGCTAAACGGATCCGTTCCTGGGACAGTAGCATAAAATACTCATCTGATGGAGAGCTCAGGTCTCTTGGCAAGCAAAGTCTCAAGGAAGCTATTTTAAAAATGCTTTTGAAATCAGTGACCAGGGAGATACAAGTCAGTATCTAAGCAAAAACATTTGCCCAGGTTCCTGACAAAAGCTCTGAGGGCATCCAGCACACACAGGCATTTGTGGGCACGAACCACAAGAGCCAGCTTTCCAAGCAATAAGCTGAAACAAGCCACCTTGGAAGACTGTCCCAGACTGTCTGCCAACCTACACGTGGCCCCGAGTGAACTGGTTTCCATGATTCTCCCCCTCATGGGTTGAGGTTAGAGTTCAGCAACATACCTTTCTCCACAATAGGAGAGATCACATGAAGTGAGGAAAAGGAACCATGGAAAGCCAGGGTAGTTTTCAGCCTCTTTATCAGGAATTCTCTCTGATCTCCCCACAGCCAGCATGCCTTTCATTTTAGCCTGGCCACCAGACCTGAACTGTCCCATGTTCTCACTCCCTCAGTTGACTCTTTTTTTTGTTAATTTGAGATAGTATGGGCGTACCAAGGCCTCCTACCACTCTGTGAGGTAGGCTTTATGTGAGCATCGGAGAATTGAACCCAGGCCATCAGGCTTTGCAAGCAAACACCTTGATCCACTGAGCCACTTCTCCAGCCCTCTTCCTCACATTCCACATCACAAACACACACATCGGCCCCATAGTGCTCCATGGGTCCATCAACTCCTGCCTGCGCTTGGCCTGCACAGTGGTGAGTCTCTGAGAACCGCTCCCGTCAGTCTGACAACTGTGGCCCACAGTCAGCAGCACTCACTATTGAGGTCAGATAAACTTTAAAGGCAGAACTTTCTAGCTCCTACTTCAGGTAAATATCAAACCTTTAGAATCTGCCTCAGTAAGACATTTACTTTGCTTCTCCCAGCTGTCTACCAGGATGTCCATGTGGTGACACAATGTCCACTTAGAACATTAGTGGGTGGAAAGTACAGGGAGAAAATGCCCCTCTCGTCCCCCTCCCAGGTCTAGTGCTCCCTTGTTGTAAGTCTCTCTTCAGTTGTGGGCAGAACCTGAGGTTCCGAGGGGGAGGCTGCCAGTCACAGAAGAAGGTGCTGAGCAGGGCTTAGCCTTCCCTTTTACCTTGACTACATCCATGTAGTTCGTCTGCACAGGGAACAGAGGGATGTCCTCGTCTTTCTTGAGAGTTTTGTAAATCTTCTTAAAGTTGATCACATCCTCGGGCCCAATGAGCATCAGGCTGAGGCCTTCGCTGGTGGCACGAGCCGTCCGGCCGCTTCGGTGGATGTAAATCTCTGAGGTACGAGGGACCTGCCAAGGCAGGAACTCAGATCAGCACGTGGCCACTGCCAAACACACTCTTCCCCACATCCCCAAACTGCGCTCTCCTCCCGCCAGGCAGGCAGAAACTTCTCCAGCACCATGGGCCAATCAGACTGTTCCCAGGTTTAGAGACATTCACTGTGCAGGCTTTGCCTCATGTGTTCCCCATGGGGCATCAGATCCTCATGGTAGTCTGGTCTTCTGTTTGATGGCTAGTCCTCATCTCCAAAGTCCCTCAAGTCTTCTCGACTCTGCACAGCTCCCTGCACTGAGCCAGACAGCTCTAATACTCTGCATGTCCTGGACCATTTAGTCCTCCCAGGAATATGAAATAGACTTCATGATTATCCACACCTTATAGACCAGGAAATTCAAGTACAAGTCAACCAACTCCCCTCAAGTTCCCAACTAAGTGTGGGAGCCAGATCCAACCTGAAGCAGTCCGACTTGAGACCGCCCTAACCCCAGGGTGGCAATGCTTTTATTATAGCCCACAGATGCCATGCCATGGGGGTCGGCATCCCTGCAGTCCCTCACTCCTATCTGGGCCACGAATGGAGCACTGCAGCCTTTTCCACTGGGCTGTGTTTTTCTCAGGACAGTAGTCATGTGTGTACTGTTTCCAAAATGAGATGTCTGCCAGAATGAAGGTCCAGCTCCTCACCTGCCACTCAGGGTCTTCAGTGACCTGACCTACCCCCACCTACCCCCTGGCCTCAGCAATTATACACCAATACCTCTCCCAACACAGCCTTCTTCTCACTCCAGGCCAAGTGAACCCAAACCTGCCTGCTTCCTACATGTGCTTTCCTCCTTCGGCATCTCCCCTGCATGTCCAAGTCCTCTACATCCTTGACTACCAAGCATCTTTTAAAAAACACTTTCTGGGCTGGAGAGATGGCTCAGTGATTAAGGCTCTTGCCTGCAAAACCTACTGACCCAAGTTTGGTTCCCCAGTACCCACATAAAGCCAGATGCACAAAGTGGCACATGCATTTGGAAATTGCTTGCAGTGGCAGGAAGCCCTTGTGCCCATTCTCTGTCTCTCTTCTCTTTACCTCTCTCTGCTTGCAAATAAATAAAAATGAAAAAAAAAATTTACAAATCACTTTCCTACCTCCCAAACCACACTACATTTCACAATTTTCTAATACTTCCTGCCTTTAGTTATGGCAGTGGTTATCTCTCGCCCTTACCTCCTTCCTTTCTGGACATAGAACTTCTTAGGAGCAGGTCTGTATTAGTCCCCATGGTATCTCCCACAACAGACCCAGCCCCTGCTCTAAAAAGAGCAGATTTGCTAATCTGCTGGGATTAAAGGCATGCACCATGGGGCCCAAGACATTTTTAAAACTTCCATATGGGAGAGAGAAAGAGTGAGTGCATGTGTGCACCAGAACCTCTTGCTACTGCAAATAAACTCCAGTGCATGTAGCACTTTCTACATCTGGCTTTACATGGGTACCTGGAAATGGAAATCAAGCTGGCAGGCTTTGCAAGCAAGTGCCTTTAAACACTGAGCTTTCCCCAGCCCCCAAGAAAGTTTTGATACTGAATCTCACCAGGTGTTCTGCAAGTGGCAGGAGTGAGCACTAGACACCAAAGACAATATGCTGAAGGGCCTCGGGAATAGTAATGCCTCCTCTCTTCCTCAACTTTTGCTTTAAAACTTCCCACTCACTGTAAGAAGACACCTTTTAACTCTGACACCTGTACCTGGTAATGGATGACATGCTGGACTTTAGGAATATCCAAACCCCGAGCTGCCACATCTGTAGCCAAGAGAACACAGCTGTGGAGACAGAAAACACATTCATAATTCTAACAGCAATCATGACACATCCGCCTGCTGAGCATTATCTGCACTACAACCTTACAACCACCCTGAGAGACTGCTGCTATCCCCGCTCAAGCTGACGTGGGTGCCGAGAGATGGCATGCCTGTTCAGGTTGTTCAAAGCCTCCTGTCAGACTATGTCAGTGACGTCATCGTCCAGTACTTTTCCACTTATTCTCCTCCAGTCCCACAGACTTCCTCACCCTTCCCCACCCAGACAACGAATCCATCAGTCTGCTCCAAAGCAGATGGACAAATGTGAGGTGTGGCAGGGGCTCTGAGAGACTCCCCTGAGGCCCAGCCCTGTCAAGTCCACATTGCAAAACCTTGGGCAAGCTGGTGAGCGTCTCTAGACCTCACGTATCGTCTGTAAAGTGAGAAGAGCAGTAATGGTAGTAGCCTGACTAGTCATTACTGAAGATGGCGTACTGTTACAGAAACCCAACACTTTCTATGCGTGAATTCTCATTTTATCTTTATGACCCTATTACGTAGCATCTGTCATCACCCCAATTACACAAGAATACAACTCAAGAGAATTTAAATAACTTGACCAACTAGGAAATGAAGAAGCCAAGATTTGATCCTAACTGAAGTCTGCGTTGTTTTAAAAAAATATTTATTTATATACTTATTTCTGAGAGAAAGAGAGTGTGTATGTGTGTGCGCGCACAGGTGCATGCACCACAGCCTCTAGCTACTGCAAACAAACTCCAGATGCATGTGCCACTTTATACATTTGGCTTTATGTGAGTCCTGGAAAATCAAACCTGGGCCAGCAGGCTTTACAAGCAAGCACACTAACAGCTGAGCCATCTCTCTAGCCCTGAGTCTATGCTTTTAACCAGAATTTATTCTGCTGCTTCAAAAGGATGTTAGAAGTGATTGAATGTCCAAGACTTTATCTGTTGTCTAAGATTTGAACAACAGCAGGCACAGTCACCTGCCTCATCACTGGGAGTTTCCAAAGGACATTAATAGTAACCAAATACAATAAATGAGAGTGCTCTGCCAAGTGCTCTAAGATAAATAAATGAGTCAATACACAATTAAGTCTGTTTTCTGCTGCTAAGCCCCCTAAGCCAGAGAAGGTCGTGTCCCACCATTTCCCCGCCATCTTGACCCCCGGGCTCATGGCTCAAGATAGGTTTTTGAGCCAGGCTTGCCTTACTCTTGCAGCTGGGCAAACTGCTCCAGGTTCCTGAGCCTCTGCTTCTGATGCATGCAAGCGTGCAGGGTCAGCGGCATGATATCCAGGACTTTGAGGAGCCCGGAGAGGCGCTTGATGCAGGAGATGCTGTTGGCGAACACCAAGGTGCGGCCTGGATACCGCATCAAGAAGTAGTAGAGGTACAGGTCTTTGTCGTCCGTCTCACAGTGGATCTTGGTCTCTGTCAGCGTCTCCACCGTGCCCTCATTCCTTGTCAGGTCAATGACTTTTGGTTTCCCTCTCAGGCCAATCTTCTGCATGAGAAGGTCAAGTTTGGAAGTTTTGTCAATCTTTTTGATGTGCTTCTTATGAAGGATTCGAGCAGGAGCCTGATGGACCAGCGTCAGGGTGGCGGAGAAAACGAGAGTCTGCCGCTTCGGGTTGTACTGGGAGTCATTTAGCATCTCCAGCAGCTGGGAGAGCTCAGCAAAGTGGCCTTTCTCAACCATCCGGTCAGCCTCGTCCACTACCAGGCACCTGTGGGTCCAGACAGAACATCAGTGGTTAGTGGACCAGCTGTAGTAGAGGCCACTGTCGTCCAATCACACACCTGCAGGTACGCTGCCTGCATCACGTCTAGGCCTCATCAGGTCTCTCAAGCATGCTGAGCTTCTTCAGGGCAAGGCCTGAACAACCAGGCTCACCTCAGAGTGGGGAAGAAGGCAGGGAGAAATGCCAGCTCTCACCTGAGCTGCCGGAGGTTGCTCAAATGAGAATGTTTTTCTTTAACTAGCTCCCAGAGCCGGCCCGGAGTGGCAATGACAATCTCAGGATGGCGGTTCAGCATCCTCTGCTGTTTCTGTGTGGACATTCCACCAACCAAAATGGCAGTTTTAATTCCTGCAGGACAGAAAACATAATTAGCAGTCACCAAGTCTGGCTGCTGGTGCTCTTACATGGACACTACAGCTCCCCTGCAGAGCAGTCAAGGAGCTGGGCTAGCCCACCTCATAGCAGCCTTACCAAGTACCCTGCCTACTTGACCATCATTTCCTCCTACTTCCAAACTCAACAGAAGGGTTGGATTTGAACCCAGCTCTGGGCAACTTGAACAGTGCTAGGAAGGATGCTATGTGCAGTGGTGACACACCACCTTTGGGAAGCCCTTCCCATTCTCAACTGTAGCTAATTTGCAGCTCTTCTCAAGCCAGTGCTGTTCTCTCTAGGGGAGGGCTTCTCCCAGTGTCCAGTATAGGAATGAGCACGCAGGCTAATACAGCTAACACGCTTAGCAAGGGTCCTTGCACTTGGTAAGGGCTTGGTCATTAAATACTGCTTTTGTTAGTGTAAAATTAAAGCCAAACTGTGCAAACTCTTCCCAAAAGGAATTGCCTAGGAGAATGAACCTTTTACCCTACAGCAGGGTGATCAGCAAATTTTTTTCTTAAAAAATCCACTAGCAAACATTATGGGCCATGTGGGCCAGATCACCTGTCTGTCACAACTAGCTTCATTCCGCTTCATCACCCACGGTATGTTGACATGGTTGACACAGTTTTCACTAAAACTTTACTTACCAAAACCGGCAGGCAGCTCATCCCTGTTCTAAGGGGTTATAGCCAAACAAATTAATTCCCTGCGTACCTGTGTAGCTATTTAGCCTCCTTGTGAGGAGGAACTGAAAAAAAGTTAATTTCTATAGGTCTTAATTCTCTGACAGATAAAGGCTTCCCCAGAGGACAGGAAGGAAGGAGCCACAGCACCCAGGGGCTTACTCAAAAGTATTGATGCACTGAACTAAACCCTACCTGTGAACCTGGCCACAGCATCAACGTGCTGTTTCACCTGGACAGCCAGCTCTCGGGTGGGAGTCAGAACCAGGCCAAGCAGAGGATGCTTAGAAGGTGCTTTACAGGGAGTGGTTTGGCCAGGCAGCTCCTGCCTGAAGTCTGCAGTCTGTTCTTCATCAAGCTTCCCCTCTTCATCCCCAAGCCTCTCCTTGACCAGGGACAAAGGCCCTTCATCATCATCACTGAGGAGCAGTTCCTGGTCCGAGACAGAGGCCGCGGCGTCGGCTCCGGCTTCACTGATCTCACTATGCACTCTGGCCTGGGTGCTGGCCTCCCCGGATGGCACGGCAGCGTCACTGGAGACGGGCAAAGCCTTCTTACGCCATTGCAACACCGCATGGATCATTGGGATGGCAAAGGCAAGTGTCTTCCCACTCCCTTAGAAGTAGAACAAAGCCGTGTGAACCAACAGTGTACATGTTGTTTCCAGTTCTTTCTTTGCAACAGAAATAGCCAAATGCCACCATTCTACACAGGTTCCCTCAGAGAGCACCTGTGACCAGAGATCACCAGCAATGAACTACAAAACGCCTAAACAATGAAATCATAAAAAAGAAAGAGCGAGTTTTGTGCTGTGAAGGAACAATGGATTGGAGGAAACCTTTTCTAAGTCTTCTTGGTATAAAGAAGGTTTCAGAAAATGTGTAACAAGCCAGGTGTGGTGGTGCACACTTTTTAGTCCCAGCACTCCATAGGATGGACAGGAGGATCTCAGTAGGTCTGAGGCCAGCCTGGGGCTACAGAGCTCAAAACAAGAAGAAAGAGAAGAAAAAGAAAAGGAAAAGGAAAAGGAAAAGAAAAAAGAAAAGGAAAGAAAAAAAATGTTACGGCTCCTGGCTATGCATGAGTCCTTTTCAACTGACCTCTGAGTATATACGGAGCCCAAATTCACATCAAAACCACCTGGGTGCCGCAAGGTGAGAACTGACAGCAATGTCTCCTTAGCTGTCATTTTGCTTTCCACAAGTTTCACTTATTCATGATCAACTGTGGTCTGAAAATATTTAACAGCAATTCCAGAAACAACCCATGTTTTAAACTGTACATCCTCGTAAGTAGTGAAATCTCAGACTGTCCAGCTCCATTTATCCTGGACATGAATCTTCCTTCTGTCCAGTGTATTCACACAGTATATGTTACCCACCCACCTGTTATCAGATTTTATGTCCCACCCATGACCAAGTGACCCTTATTTTACTTAGTAAGAGCACCAGTGTATGACGTCAGGTAGTGATCCCAGCAACTCAGATATGTCAAAAAGCAGCTACAGAGTGTTTTCTTCAATTGAAAAGTTCTCAACTTGTTGCCAGGCGTGGTGGTGTGCGCCTTTAATCCCAGCACTTGGGAGGCAGAGGTAGGAGGATTGCTGTGAGTTCAAGGCCACCTTGGGACTACATAGTTAATTCCAGGTCAGCCTGGACTAGAGTGAGACCCTACCTCGAAAAACAAAAACAAAAACAAAAAAAAAAAAAAAAAAAAAAAAGAAAAGTTCTCAATTTATGGGGGGAAAAAAAAATCACAATGTGACTGCAAAGTCCTCCAGCAAGAATGTTCTTTCCATGACCTTGTGAAGAAAGCAATGCTTATTTTGCTGCTTTACCCACACCGCAAGCTGTCAACGTAGCGTAGGAGAAAACATTTTATAGCCAGGGCTCAATCGTGTGTTTGGGATCTACTGGGGGACCCTTGGGAGGTATTCTCCTTGGACAAGGGTGAAGACTAAACTTCCAAAGAATGCTCAGGCATAACAAATATTCTCTAGAAGAAAACAAATTCTTCAAAATTTCTTTTAAAAAAGAAATTGTATTTATGGGGGGGGGAGTAGGCCAGGGCCTCTTGCCACTGACACTTGTGTTAAACTTTCTGCATCTGACTTATGTGGTGGCTTGTAAACTGAACCCCAGCCAGCAAGCTTTGCAAGCAAGTATTTTTACCTGTTGAGCTATCTCCCCAACTGCTTCTTCACAGTTTCAATAAAAAGGAAGGAACTACTGGTATCATAATAACATGGCTTAATCTCAAATTATGCTAAGAAAAAAAAAAAAGACAGGGCTGGAGAGTTGGATCAGCGGTTGGGGCACTTGCCTCCAGTGCCTGAGGCCCCGGGTTCAATTCCCCAGGACCCACGTGGGCCAGACCCACAGGATGGTGGCTCTGGTGCATTCTCTTTCTCTCTCTCTCTCTCCTTGAAAAATGAATAAATAAAATATTAAAAAAAAATTAAAAAAAGACATCTCCATCCCAAAAGCACATACTATATGATTCCATTATTATAAAATTCCAGAAAGTGCAAACTAATATACAGTGATGGAAAGCCGATCTTATCCAGTGGTTACCTGGATAAGAATGGGGGCAGGGAGAGGTGTTCATATAGTGATTACAAAGGCATGTTACAGGATACCTGGCCCATTCATCATGGCATGGGCGGGAGATTCCCCACAGCTCCACACACACTGACTGTCCCAAGAATGGTGGAGTCCTGGATGAGCAGATTCGTAACATGTCATGGTGGAAAGCTGTGGTAGGGATCCAAATGTCAGGCCCTAGCCACAGCAGCTCACACAAACCTCTACCTTGCAGACATCCATTTCCAGGACTGTGCACCTATCAAACTACAGCAGGATGCTTACTAGCACAGGATGCTTGCTTACTCTCAGTTTCAGGGAAGCTCGATTCCGTGAGGCCGATCACCCTCATCTATAAAATGAGAATAATGGTGTCTATACCTCAGGGTTGTTATGCTTGCTGAGTCCATCAATACAAAGCACTTAGCACAATTCATGGTACTTTAAATGTCCAATAGATGTCCTAAGTTATTACTGACTCTATGCGCTTTCTGGGGTCTCCTTACATCTCCATATATACACCTCTTACATAAGCCCTCATCCCTTCCTCTCCAGCCAGCTGTTCTTTGCCCTGTTAGTTCTTCAAGAATTTAGGAAACATTCAAGAGCAGGAAAAATGGGGCTGGAGAGATGGCTCAGCAGTTAAGGCACTTGCCTGCAAAGCCTAATGACCCAAGTTCAAGTCCCCAGTACCCACGTAAAGCACAAAGTGGCCCGTGAATCTGGAGTTCATTTCCAGTGGCTGGAGTCCCTGGAGTGCCAATTCTCTCTTCCTCCCTCTCTCCCTCCCTGCATGCAAATAGAATGAAAGAAAGAACCAGCGAACAGGAAAAATGACAATGTGCAGATCATTTACAGCATACTGCGGAAACCTGAAAGTAGCACTTAACCTTCACAGCAATGCAAGCGGAAGGAGTGAGTGCTGTCACCTCCCTTCTGTAACGGGGTCTGCAGGGCCCAGAAAGATGAAAATGAGGGAAGGCATCGAAATCAACCCAGAGTTGGCTTTAATCAACACCTTCACTTACGACTGCCTCTGTGGTTTCATTCCCCTTCCAGTTCCCCAGCTTATGAGCTGCTAAATACTCAACCCATCAGACCTCTCCGGCCCTGGCCAACACTGTCCTGACCTGTCTCAGCAGCGCCAAGGATGTCCAGTTTGTCACGGATGGCAGGTGCCAAGGTCAGAGCTTGGATTGGCGTGGGTGCAGAGAAGCCCAGGAAGCTGAGCGCTCGGAGAACTGGCTTGGGCACGAACAAGTCCTTCCATGCAGACACATCTGCCTTCTGGTCTCGCAATTCAGGCATCCACGTCTTTGTTCTTTTGGTCACCTGAGGGGCAGTGCTCTGGGGAGAGTTTAACTTGTTTTTGCCTTTGCTTTTCTTCTTTTTTGGAACAGTCTGTGCCAGGCTGGCTGACACCACTTCCCCTTCCTTTTGATCAGAACAAAGGGTGCCATCTCCCTGGGGTTCTGGCTCAGCATCCAGGACTTTAGGTTCATTCTGGGTAGTTGTTCCTTCAGTAACCAGCTCCTTATCTTTAAGCTTCTTCAATTTGATCTTTTTCTTTGGGGAGGTAGACTCTCCCTCCTCCTCTTCTGAAACAGCGCGGGCCTTTCTCTTCTTGGGCTCCTTGGAGAAGAGACCGGAGGTACTGTTGGCAGTAGAGACCAACCGGTAATCCGTCAGTTCCTCAAAACACACCAAGTCATCCATCTGTCCATCTGCAAATACACTTGGATCGAGCTTCACCTGCTTCCATTTTCCCACAACTTTGATGCCCTTCGTCTGAAACTTGCCACGACCTGCACGGCCTGGAGGCTTTGGCCTTGACTTTGTCTCCTTCAACTTCATGGTTGCTGAAAAGAAAACAACAGAAATGTTCCTTTAGGTTGGTGACTGAGGAACACAGGGTTCTGAGACAACACAAGTTTTGCAAGAAACCTAACCTGTTTGAGGCCCTGGAAACTGAAGGCAGGAAGATGGCTGTAATACACTTACAGAATGCCCCTACCAAGAAAACGAAAGCACAGGCTGGAGATGGCGCAGCAGTAAAAGGTGCTTGCTTGTTTGCAAAGCCCGATGACCTGGGTTGAATTCCTCAGTACTCACATAAAACCACACATGCAATGCGGCCCATGCAACCAGAGTTTATTTGCAGCATTCTTTTGCAGGGACAGGAGGCCCTTGGAGCACCCATTCATTCATTCCTTCATTTGTTCGTGAATGAATGAATGCACACCCACAGAACAGGTGTTTTGGCTCATTAACAGGACACACAAACAATGGAACAGACATGTGAGCTAAACCTGGTTTGGATCCCAGATCCGATACTAAATATGTGTGTGTGACCTTGAACGATGGTGTGTGACCTTGCTTATGCCTCTCAGAACTTTAGTGTTTTTTTTTTTGTTTTTTTTTTTTTGGTTTTTCGAGGTAGGGTCTCACTCTGGCCCAGGCTGACCTGGAATTCACTATGTAGTCTCAGGGTGGCCTCGAACTCATGGTGATCCTCCTACCTCTGCCTCCCGAGTGCTGGGATTAAAGGCGTGCGCCACCACGCCCGGCTGAACTTCAGTGTTTTAACACATATGAAGGAAGGGGCATGATAATACCAATTTCTTATGTCATACAAATAACTGGAATTAGCAGAGAGGAAAGGGAGAATGAAGCTTACCATACATGCAGCATTTTGAAGATGGAATAATTTGAGGGGTTTTGCTTGTGTGTTTAGGGTTGGGATGTACTTTCTTAAAAGTGCATAGAGCTTTCTTCCCTCTAAAGACAAGAGAGCAAATGCCACTTCCATCATACTGGATTCAATCCATCCAGGCTTTCCATTCCATTTTAAGAACTTTAAAGAACACTCTCCCGTTTTAAATGATCCAGAAAACAAACAAACAAACAACAACAAAAAAAAAAACAGATTCTGTGGAAAAGACAGGTAAAACCCTAGTTCAAATCTGGACCCTTAGACGGTTGTGTGAATACTTAGCGGTGACGCATGTCACAATGCATTTCACTAGCACAAAGCACAAGTTACCCCCCCCCACACACACACACATACAAGCTGCACCGCGAGGAGCAGGGGCGGGGACTGTCACTAGATAGAGACACGGGGAGGGGGTGTTAACGGGCCGCACCTCCAGCCACAGCCATGCAGCAGCATCCTCGCTCCGCATCCTCGCTCTTGGGGGTCCCCTATCACTCTCGAGGGGTCTCTCGCTCCCAGGGAGGATCCCTCGCTCCCAGGGGGAGTCCCTTGCTCCCGGGGATCCCCGATTGCTCCCGGGGTGCCCCCTCGCTCCCCGTGTCCCTCGTTCCCGGGGTGCCCCTTCGCTCCCCGTGCGTCCTCGCTCCCGGGGATCCCCCATCGTTCCTGGAGTCCCTCGTTCCCGGGGTGCCCCTTCGCTCCCCGTGCGTCCTCGCTCCCGGGGATCCCCCATCGTTCCTGGAGTCCCTCGTTCCCGGGGTGCCCCTTCGCTCCCCGTGCGTCCTCGCTCCCGGGGGTCTCTCGCTCCCAGGGTGCCCCCTCGCTCCCCCACACACACCCAGGGAGAAAATCCCCAAAGCTGCAGCAGCCAGGCCCGAGCTTCAAAGGAGCCCCGACGCGGCGACCGGCCGAGCCCCGCACGCGGCCTCCCTCCCGGCACCCAGCGGCCCCGAGCCCCCGGCGGCTCCCGCACTCACCGCGTGGAGACGCCGCTCACGGGAGAACTCCACGCCGCCCGCCCCTCCGCAGCAGCGCCCCCCGCAGTTCCGGGGCGGGGCCTCCGTCCTCGCGTGCGCGCTGCAGAAGGAAGTCCCGCCTCCTGTCGAATGCAGGTGCTTGATCGACTGCCGCTGGGCTTCGGCTGCGCATGCGTGGAGAGCGGTGCGCGCGGCTGGCTTCCGGGTTCTCTTGAGCACCTGCTGCTTTGCGCCCTTTTGATTATTTCCAAGTCAGGGTCTATTCTGTAGCTCCAGGCTGGCCTTGAACCCGGGCCGATCCTCCACCTCAGCTGGAATTACAGGCCTGTGCCACCACGCCCAGCTTTTGCACACGTCTTCTCTTTGGATTTATACCCCAGCTACTTGTGTGAACAAAAGTTTCCCCAAAGCGCTGCGTATGCTTTGAACAAGGCTGAATGGAGTGACGGAACGCCTGTGGTCACAGAGATGGAATGTTACAAGATCCTAGCCAAGCTACCTTGGGCTACCTCTAGCCCCTCATTAGCCATTTGCTGCCCGTCCCTGTGTCTGACCTAACATCCACGTGACTGTCAGTTGATCAGGTGTGACCTTTTTTTAAAAAAAATATTTTATTTATTCATTTTCAAGTAGCGAGAGAGAGAGAGAGAGAGAGAGAGAAAGAGAGGGAGAGAGAGAGAGAGAGAGGAGAGAGAGCCAGGGCCACCACCTTGTGGGTCTGGTTTATGTGGGTACTGGGGAATTGAATCTAGGGTCTTAGGCACTGGAGGCAAGTGCCTTAACCGCTAAGCCATGTCTCCAGCCCAGGTGTGACCTTTTGGAATAGAACAGACCCCCAGCTTCCACCAACCCAAGGGCTAAGAATGGCATCAGATGGCATCTGAAGCCTGTGGTGGCTTTAATCCTCTTTGCTGTAACCTGCTCAGCTGATGGGCAGCCAATGTATTTGAAAAGTGCCTTGATTTATAACTTTCTTTTGTTCTGTAACTCTAAAATCTTCGTGAAATTGCTAGCTCTTTGGAGCATGAAATTTGGGTAACCTGAATCTACGTTCCAGGCCCATGATCACTCATTTGGCTTACAGTCTCAAGAGGAAGCTTCATGATGGTAGGGGGAAGCGTACCATGAGCAGAGGCTGGACATGACTTCTGCCACAGCATATGGAAAACATGGAGAGCCAGCTGAGTTTTGGCAAGGAGGAACTGGCTATAACACCCAACAACTCACTGTCTGCAGCAAGGTTTCACCTCCCAAATTGCCACCAGGTGGGGACAAAGCATTCAGAACACGTGCGTTTAAGGGGGACCAACTGAACAGGATTTAGAGTCACCATGGAAACAAATCTCAGGTCATATCTGTGAGGGATTTTCTAGATTAGATAAATTGAAGTGGAAAGCCCCACCCTAATCATGGGTGACATCATCTCTTGAGCTGGATCCCTGGACTTTGTAAAAAGGAGAAAACTAGCTGAGTATTTAGGAGTCATTGCTTTCTACTTTGTCCTTGGTAATGGGGAAAATGTGACCTGGGTTTCCTGCTCCTGCTATGCTCCCCATCCCACCCCCACTAACCATTATAGACATCCCTGAAAAACTGTAAGCTGAAAACCAACCCTTTCCTTCCTGAAGCTTCTGGTCAAGTATTTTTGTATCAGCAACAAGAAAGTAACTAATAGTCCCTCCCCCACATCACCACCACCACACACACACAGAAACATGCACACATATATACATACACACAAAAAATGAACAAGTTCAGCAGGTTGTGATGGCATGTCCTTAATCCCAGCACTTGGGAGGCAGAGGTGGGAGGATTGCTGTGAGTTTGAGGCCAGACTAGGATTACAGAGTGAGTTCCAGTCAGCCTGGGCTAAAGTGAAACCCTACATGAAAAAAACAAGTTCAATGAAATGCCTCATAGTATTATTTTAGACTTTCTTATCAATAAGAATTGATATGCACGTAAAGTCATTTGTGTGTACATTCTGATTCTCATTTTCTGTATATGTATGTGGTGTGCATGTATGTATATGAATGTGTTGTAATCAACTTTCTTGTTGCTGTGACAAAGACCCCAACCAGAAGCAGCTGATGTATATGGTTTGTTTTGGCTTACAGATTCAAGGGGAAGCTCTATCATGGCAGGGAAAATGATGATATGAGCAGAGGGTGGTCATCACCTCTTCCACAGCACTGCGAGCAGTGGCAGGAAGGTATGACAAACACTGGCTAGAGGAAGCTGGATTATAACCTCCATAAGCCCGCCCCCAACAACAAAATTCCAACAAGATTCCAGTTCCAAAATAGGCATCAGCTGGGTTTCAGGCATTCAGAACACATGTTTGTGGGGGAAACCTGGATCAAACCATCACAATCTGCCCCTGGCTCCCACAAACTGATAACCACATATAATATAAAATGCAATGCACCCAGCCCAACTCCAAAAGTCCACATGGTTTTTATCACAATGATGTTCAAACATCCCCATAATTTAAGGTCTTTCAACTGAACTGTAATACCAAGAAAACAAACCCAATGGCACAAAACAGTCACACTTCAAAAGATAGCATTAGGCATAGCAAAAACAGATTGAACCAATACATGATTTGAAAGGAACAGGGCAAACATCAAACTCTAAGTCTGGTAATAAAATAATAAATGGAATCCTTAGTTCCAATTCCACCCCTCCAGCTTGGCTACTCACAATCTGGGAGAATTCCATCTGGTGCTGGCAGCTCTCCTTTGCAGCCATCCCATAGCCCTGGCATTTTGGTTCATCTTCATGGATCCATCAGTCCTCCATGCAGGTAATCCAAAACACCTGCTTCACACTGCCCATGGCCGTTTCCAAAAAACAAAACCATGTTGCAAATCCAATGACCTAATTTCCTGCATTTGTTATACTCCATAGTATAAGGTGGGCTACCAATTTGTTAATCCGGGGGGGGGGATAAAATGAACTTTAAGAGCAGGAAACCTTCAGCAATCAGGCCCTTTACTTTAAAATAATCTGCATTCTTCCTCTGTCCCAATACAGATCACCTGGCCCCATCTCAATGATTATAATCTCTCATACAGTTACAGTTGAAAAGGCAGCGGTTTCAGCACAAAGATTTCATTTCTTTCTGTGCCTTCTCCATCTGCTCACACCATTCATTTCTATACAAAGCAACCCTGTACCAGTTCTCAGAACACAGGCAGGCAGAACACAGCAAGCCACTCACACAAACTGTCTCTGGCACAGTTCCAACAAAGTTCTTTCTCTCAGCCGGGTCTGGTGGCACATGCCTTTAATCCCAGCACTCGGGAGGCAGAGGTAGGAGGATTTCTGTCAATTCAAGGCCACCCTGAGACTACATAGCGAATTCCAGGTCAGCCTGGGCTAGAGTGAGACCCTACCTCGAAAAACCAAAAAAAAAAAAAAAAGTTCTTTCTCATCCTCATAAGGCAAACTCACAGTCCATAGTCCTTACTGCATGAAGGTCTTTCAACTCTGACTAGGATGGTCCATCAAGCTGTACTTACAACACTGCAAGGTGCCTCTTAGGCAGAGGTTTCAAATCCTTCCACATTCCTCTTGCAAATCAATTTCAAAAGGCCAAAGCCACAGAATCAGGGTTCTAGTAACTATGACAGATCCCACTCTCAGATACCAAAACTGTTGTAGTCAGCTTTCTCATTGACCAAAGAACCTGACCAAAGGCAGTTGATGGAGGAATGGGCTTATTTTGGCTTACAGACTCCAGGGGAAGCACCATGATGGCAGGGAAAATGGTGGCATGAGCAGAGGGCGGACATCACCTCCAACTACAGCACTACAAACAGCAGCAGGAAGGTGTGCCAAACACTGGCAAAGAGAAACACTATAACCCCCATGTTTCAGTCAACTTTCTAGTTGCTGCGCAGAAAGAACCCAAACAAAAGTGGCTTGTGGAGGAATGGGTTTATTTGGCTTACAGACTCGAGGGGAGACTCCATCCTGGCAGGGAAAATGATGGCATGAGCAGAGGGGTGGACATCACCTCTGCCACAGCACTGCAAACAGCGGCAGGAAGGTGTGCCAAATACTGGCAAGGGGGAGCTGGTTTATAATCCCCATAAGCCCGCCCCTGACAACACAGATCTAGCGAGGTTCTAATTCCAAATTGCCATCAGCTGAGGATCAATTGCTGAGAACACATTCATTTGTTTGTGGGGGACACCTGGATCAAACCATGACAGATGGTCTATGGTATACAGGAGAATATGCATAGGTTATATGAAAATATAGTGCCTTTTTTGTAAGGAACTTGAGACATTTGAATTTTGGTTTGAGAATCAGGGGTTCCTAGACCAACTCTCCTCAGATACCCAAGGATGACATGATTTAATTGTTAATCTTGTTTCATTTCCTCTGTGGTTTGTGACCTCCTCGAGGACAGGCATTCTGGTCGATCTTGTTCCTTGCTCTGTGCCAGGATCTGGCTCATCTTCAGCACAGTGTGCCTCCACTGAGGACTTTAAAACTGAACATTTGGGCTGGAGAGATGGCTCAGTGGTAGGGGAACTTGCCTGCAAAGCCTAACAACCCCAGTTTGGTCCCCCAGTACCCAAGTAAAGCCTTATGGGCAGAGTGGCCCATGCACCTGAAGTTGATTCACAGCGGCTGAAGGTCCTGGCATACCCATTCTCTCTGTCTGTATCTCTTCTCTCTAAGCTTGCAAAAATAAAATAAAATTGAATAAATACCTGAACACTTGACCATCACACAGACAAATGCAATTTTGATACCCCCCTCCTATTTCCATTAGAACTGAAATTTATTCTATTTCATAACTCTGGTCATATTTTTCATGCACCCTGTCACACATGGAGCATACACTCATCTGTGAATTAAAATTTAAAAAAAACATGGACTTGGCAAGGGATTGTCTAGCAAGATCTGAACAGCACAGGAAACAAACAAACAAAAAATAGACAAGTGAATCAGAGAAGACTGAAATGATTCTGCACATCAAAGGAAACAATCTACAGAATGAAAGATGGGATGGAATTAAGGATGGGACAGAATGAAGGACAGGACAGAATGAAGTGTGACAGTTCAGGCACTCTCCACAGACACCCTCCCCTTGAGTGGGAGGTGTCTCTGACCAGAGCCCAAACCTAGATGCAAAAACTGATTGGTCAGCGAGGAACCAGAGAAACACCATCCTGGAATTAGAAATCATTTTGCAACAAAGTTCTGCTTGAATTGACTTAATCCTAAACCTGCCTGAATTTCTCTGAGTGTGCTCTCCCCGTCCATAAATTTCTCCACCCTATGTTATCACTCTTCCCAGACCATGAGAAGACCCAGCCCTTCAGAGGACAAAATACCAATGGAGCAAAAGGGTTAATGGCTAAAAGTTGTAAAAAAGTTAACTACAGGGAGGGCAAACTTCTCCCCCCTCAGCAACCAAAGATTCCCAGAAAACCTAACAGAAAGAAGTCCATGAAGATAAGACAGAGAAGATAATTTATGCTAGGGGATAGTGTCTTCCTGAGAAACAGACAGGACAAAAACAGCTGCATGGATAACGGATAGCATGTCTTAGAAGTTGCTTGAGCTTTGAAGAAGTTACCTAATTATTTTAACTCACATAGAATTTACAGCTAACTGCACTATTTCAGCTCTGTAAGTCCTGCTTAATTTCACTCCTGTTTGATGCATTCCTTCTTGGAAATGCTCCAAGTTTTAGAGATAAAAACCCCACTTTTTCCTTTGTCGGCTGCTAGTCTCTGGAGCCCTGCATTTGGGCGAGACAGCCGCTGGCCAGCTCCTGTGTGCACAAATACAGCTTGCTTCAATTTGGCCTAAATTTGAGTCTGTGGTCTTTTCTTTGCGTTCCTGGGTTTAACATCAGGTATAGACCAATCATCTGTCTCTTTGACTTACCTGGGGGAACTCTTAAAAAGCCTTCCTAAAACAAAGGCCAGTCTCTTCCTCACATGGGAGGCCAGCAGAAGGACCTCTGAAATTCCAGAGCTTGGGTAAAGCCCCCCCACAACCTAATGGCTGTGGTGGGGGGAGCTCAGGGTTCTTTCCCACATGCACCCTTCCTTCTCATGATGGAAACCCTCTGTTATCTTTCTTTTTCCTGCCTGCTTAATTAAATTGCATAAATCTTGACTAAAACCTTTCCCACGTGTTCTCCCCACACTGGTGGCTGGAGAACTCTGTAACCCCCCCATGTTCCTTTAAATTATAAAGTCTCCCACTTTACCTTAATATCTGGTTGTCTATGATTTTAATTCTTTAACTTTGTAGATAAGGATTTGGGTACTCCTTAATTTTTAAGGTGCATTGGAATTTTTGAACTGGGCATTATCTACATTCTAACCCACAGCTCAGTCCCTACAGAAGGACAGGATAGAATGCAGGACAGAAT
This sequence comes from Zapus hudsonius, assembly GCA_004024765.1. Lineage (NCBI taxonomy): Eukaryota > Metazoa > Chordata > Mammalia > Rodentia > Dipodidae > Zapus > Zapus hudsonius. The sequence goes on along the minus strand of PVHP010009458.1, from coordinate 3,933 downwards.
GAAGGAAGAAAACATTTCTAAAACATACTTCTGACAAGGACTAATGCCCTGAATATGGTAGGAACTCAGAATCACAAATAGCCAAAATATTAAAAATAAAGTAACTCGGTTAAAAATTGACAATAAGCCTGGGGATGTGGCCCAGGTTCCACCCCCCAGGGTTCTATGCAGAGGACTACATTAAACACACATACACAAATAAATAAATATTTTAAAATTATATTTTATAGACAGAGATTACCTGGGCGTGGTGGCACTGGGGAGGCAGAGGTTGAAGGACGGCCATGAGTTTGATGTCAGCCTGAGACTACATAGTGAATTCCACAAGACCCTACTTCAAAAAAACAAAACAAAACAAACAAATAAACATTTGTTTGTTGGTCAAATGCTGGAAAGGAGGATGTAGAGAAAAGGGTAACGTTTCACCCTATTATGGGAATGTTAGTCCAGCTACTACAGGAAAGATTATGGCAGTTTCTCAAAATATTAAAACTAGAGCTGCCATCCGCTCCAGTAATCCAGGGATACATCCAAATCAAACAATATTGAAACTGGAGAGGAAGGAACTCTGCTCTCGGTTAGCTGTGCTGTAGTGATACTTGCCCAGAGGGCATTAAGTCATTATGATCCAGGGCCCTGAGACACCGATAAGGCCCGTAGAGGAATGTATAATAGGCTTTGTGAAATAGGATTTAGAAATACTTTACAGGGGCTGGAGAGATGGCTCAGCAGTTGAGGCACTTGCCTGCAAGCCTAGTGACTTGAGTTCAATTCCCCAGTGCCCAGGTAAAGCCAGATGCACAAAGTGGCGCATGCATCTGGAGTCTGTTTGTATCAGTTGAAGGCCCTGGTGTGCCCATTCTCTTGGTCTGTTTCTCTTCTGTCTCTCCCTGATTGCAGAGAAAGAAAGGAAGGAAGGAAGGAAGGAAGGAAGGAAGGAAGGAAGGAAGAAAGGAAGGAAGGAAGGAAGGAAGGAAGAAAGAAGGAAGGAAAGAAAAAAGGAAAGAAGAAAGAAAGGAAGGAAGAAAGAAGGAAAGAAAAAAGGAAGGAAGGAAGACGGTACAGTCAGAAACACCAGACAAGCATTAAAACGGATGAGAACCCCCCAAAGTGGGAACTCCACTGAGGGCTGAATTCAGGGGTTTAAGTATACTGGGGCTTTCCCTACCTATAATTAAAATTGTCCTGTGGTGGTTGAATGTAAATATATGTCCCCCAGAGACTCAGGTGTGAAGCTTAGAACTTGGGTCTCCAGCCACCTGGCTGGAGGAGGTGTCACTGGGGGCTGATCCTGGGTCCAGCCCAAAGGTGTAGAGACCAGTGTGAGCTCTGGCTGTGTCTGCCGGTGTGGTGTTTTTGTTTCTCTGTTTGGATAACTGGAAGCAGATTTTTCTGCCATCTATGGAACAGATCCTTTGGATCTGTGAGTTTGGAATAAATCCCTCCCTCCCATAAACTGTATTTGCTGAATGATCATTTTAGCAGTGCTGGAACTGACTACAATATGCCCTAAACTGATTGTTTATTGAAAGTTTAGCAGTAACCAGGAGGTCTTCTTTGTTGAGGAGGGAACAGGGAACAGGGCAGGCTGATTGCCAAAGCCGTGATTTACTGCCTTGGCTGACCACAATGTTTTTGGCTGAACTCCCAGCCCTGGACTCTTAGAACCTCCCTGCTTGTTCTGAGTCAACTACAGTCATTCAAAGTTAACCATGCAGCTTCTAAGTTTCTTAACTATGTAATTCCCAGAAGCAGGGGCTTTCTCCCTGAAAATCAGTCTGCCATAAAATAAGCACTTTATGCCTGTTGCAACATTTACAATAGGCAAGAAATGGAAAAAACCCAAATTTCCATCAACTGACAAGCGGACAAGGAAAGTATGGTGCATGGACACAATGGAATACCACTAGGCCATCAAAAGGGGTGCACGCCTTCAATCCCAACACTAGGGGGCGTAGTGGAGCTCTCCTTTAATCCCAGCACTATGGGGCGTGGTGCTCACCTTTAATCCCAGCATTGGGGGTTTGGTGGAGCTCTCCTTTAATCCCAGCACTAGGGGGCCTGGTGGAGCTCTCCTTTAATCCCAGCACTAGGGAGCATGGTGTAGCAGAGGTAGGAGGATCACCATGGGTTCAAGGCCACCCTGAGACTACATAGTGAATTCCAGGTCAGCCTGGGCTAGAGTGAGACCCTACCTCAAAAAACCAAGAAAAAAAAATCACATGACTGATTTAAGAAACGTTATAATTTACTTAAAGATGTGCGGCCTCCCCCAAGGAAGCAGGTGTGGGACCCACTGCCCAGCAGGCACGTGGTGAGGTCAGGCCAGCACTCAGGTGGCGAGTCTGACTTTGTTGGTTTCAAGCGACCGTGGACATGATCATCCTCCTAAGGAGACAAGTACTTTCTCTGAAGACGCCCAGGCCAGAGTGAGCTGCTGGCGGTGCAGCAGCATATATTTGTGTTGTTTTATTGTGTCTTGTTTGGAAGTTAGTTTGAAAACAAATCTAGAATTGAAAATTTTCAGATTGTTGAAACTAGCTCCAGTTTTTTTTTTTTTTGATGTACTGCTCTTTTTGTCATTTTCCAAAATTTCAAAAAAATAAAATGCTGTGGTTGGAGAGATGGCTCAGCGGTTAAGGCACCTGCCTATAAAGCAGAAGGGCCAGAGTTCGATTCCCCAGGACCCACATAAAGCCAGAAGCACAAGGTGGTGCATCCATCTGCAGAGTGGCCATGGCTGGAGGCCCTGGTGCACCCATTCTCTCTCTCTCTCTCTTTCTCTCTCTCTCTCTCTCTCTCTTTCTCTCTCTCTCCCCTTGAAAATGAATAAATAAAATATTTTTTTTTAAAAACTGAGGTGAGAGTGATTGAGGAAGAGACTCAACCTCAACCCCTGGCCTCCACATGCATGCACACACAGATGAACACACACGCACACACACACATCATACAAGCACACAGGCAAAACTAAAGCAAACTACTTTGTTAGAGTCTAAGCCAGATAACACAGGACTTTTCATTCTTTAAGAATAAATTCTTGGCTTGGGAAATGACCTAGTTGCTAAAGGCACTTGTTTGCAAATCTGCCTGCCAGGTTTTGATTCCCTAGTACCCATGTAAAGCCAGATGCCCAAAGTGGCACAGGCATCTGGAGTTTTGTTAGTGGCTGGAGGCCCTGTTGTTCCCATTATCTCTTTCTCTCGTCCTCCCACTCTCCCTCTCTGCTTGTAAATAAATTTTCCCCCTAAAAAATAAAATACAAACACCCATACCCCTGCAGCTAACCCTGATAACTACCTTCATTCAAAGCGCTTTATACTTAAACCATGATGGGAGAAACAAATAAAAGCAGGGAGCCACTGCTTTTAAATATTCCACAACAATCCAGATGATACTTCTAGCCTCTGCTTATGCTTTACAACAGTGAATCGGGACATGACATAGATTTGCTAATGTGCATTTACTCGCCAAAGGACTGAAGATGCCTGGGATTTATTCTGTCATGTTTCTAAGACTGTCTATTAAATGCAAACAAAAAAGGAGAAGTCTTGGCAGAACAGGAGAAGTGATGCACACTTGACGACCAGATCGACTTAAATATTGTTCATGGCATAGCTTAGTCCATGCTCTTGCTGTATCTATGGCTTGGGCTTCGTTGCTCTTCCACTGCTCGGCTACATCTTTTGTTAACGCATCATCTGGATTAGGAGCACTTAACAATCGATAGCAGAACTGTACGGATCTGCAGTGCTGGGGACCACTTATCTTTCAAAATATCTAAACATATTCTTCCCAACTTGTTTACATTAGGATGATAAATTTTGGTCATGAAATGTACTTTAGGAGCTGCCATTGGGTATTCTTCTGGAAGGAATAGTTCAGGTTTAAAAGTCCCTCCCTCAAAGGGACAATGACCACATGAAAGTAACG
>PVHP010009457.1:0-51014 GCA_004024765.1 Zapus hudsonius | reverse complement strand
AGGAAATAGAATCAGATATACAGGTGACCAACATCAGAGTTCATGGGGACACATAAATTCTATAGCTCACTGAAGAAAAATGAAAAGACTGGCAGAAACTTGTACAAACGCCTCACAACATAGATATCCAAAATATTTGATTGAATAATAAAGTGTGTTTAACTTTATCAGTTACCTGAAAAATGAAAATTGGAATCATAATTATTATATTAAAGATTTACCAGGCCAGCAAGAATTAAAAGGACTGAGAGCAGGAACATTGATACAGAAATGTGATGGCTGCCATTCCCAAAACTGTGTAAGCGTGTGGATACAAGGCAGCCAATACCAGCCAGCTGTCACCAGGAACAAAGTTAGGCAGGAACCAGTTGTTGGCTCTCTTCTTTGTTTCATTTCACAAAGAAATTTCCTAGATGTTTTCTCCAGAGTTTTGTAAACTCCCCAACTAAATTAGGCCCTAACCACCCATAATACTTCTTAGCATCATATGACTTCTTGTGTTGTATTTCCCTCTTTATGAGTTTTGGGTTTTAGAGCTTTAAGTATATTTCCTTTAATTACTTCCTACATATTACTTGGTAACAATTTCTTGTCTTAGTTTCTGCTTCTTAGAAAGTAATGAAGCTAATCATATGGTTGCTCTGGAAAGAAGTTCCTCAGGATGGGATTCCTGACTGCAATCAGTTACCAACCAGAAGATGATCAAATCTTACTCAAATAAAATGAACATTGATAATTTCTCAAAGAGTAATAACATTGTGTTATGAAAGCATGATGAGTGGTTACAATGAGAGCAAAAACTAAGTAAAAATGAAGTATTACTTTAGGCATCAGAGTGGCCCTTGAATGGTATGTTGCCATAATAACCTCTTTGTTGACACTTCTATAATCTTTAAAGAAAATAATGTGTGTTCAGATTAACTCTAAAATCAGCTCATCCTAGTAAAGACAGAGTTCACCCATGGCAGCCTTTAACGAGGATGGAGGTTAGAATGTGCTGAAAACTTGGTCAATGGTAGAATTTTTAGGGGAGCCTGTGCAAAGATTGGCATTGCTGGGGATTCGGTGGTATTCCACAAAGCCTGGGTGAAAGTATAGTGCTGTGAGCACAGAGGCAATAATGGATGAGATGACAACTAGGATCTGTGGACTGAATGTTTTTTTTTCCACAAATGCCTATATTGAAATCCTAGTCCACACAGTGATAGTCTCAGGAAGTGTGCTCTTTGTGAGGTGATTGGCGCCTCATAAAGGTGGAGTCCTCACAGGGCTCTTGTAGACTAGACCCCAAGCAATAAAGGCTCCAGCTGCTAAATGAGGTTCCAGTGAGAAGACACCATCTCTGACCCTCACCAGACATCAAAACTGCCAATGTTTTAACCCTGCCTGTAGCCCTGGACTGAGATAAATGAATTCACATTTTATTAGCATATCCATATTATGGTTTTATTGCAATGTGACTGATAAGTGGGTAGCACCTACCAAGAGGAAAATAATAACAGCTTAAATGCAAAAGGTCAAATTGAGCAATAATACTAAAATTTTCATTCTTTCCCAAATTTTCTAATGTAAGCCTATACTCTTATCAAAGACCATTAACAAAAGGATGTTGAAAGTCAGTTTATAGATATGCAATAAATTCTGACCCAGCATTTTCCAAGACAGCCAAAGTCATTAATGAGGAGACAGTTGAACAGAAAATGATGGCTCCATTCACTAATGTGACAAATCAAAAATCAGAGAAAGCACTCAGGATGTCAACAGGGTGATTTGTTCGACAGATGATTGGAGTGGCTTTCTAGTCAGTCACCCTATGCCTGCTTAGTGGCCTTTCCAATACATCATCATGACAAGAGCTTATAACTGGTTCAAAGTACATACTTCATCTAACCAAATCCAGTGTCAAGGTTGCTTCTGCTGAAGTCAGCAGAAAGCAACGCTAAGCCCTTGAAATTACACCATTGCTCAAAATGGTGAGAAACCTTCTTAGATTCACATTGATTATGTTAGGTCCTTTTTATCTTGCAGGGAATAGAAATTTGTTCTTTCTAAAGTTGATATCTTCTCTGAAAATTGGCTTATCTTCCCTGCTCAAAATAGATTTGCCATCACCAACATCTGGAGGCTCATAGAAAGCCTGATTTATTCAGGACTCTTCAAGGCACCATTCTTACCATAGAAGTATAGCCATGGGCATTTAATCAAGAGACCCAGTATTCCTGTAGGTGTGAAAAAAACTTGGAAACTGTTAGCTTGGTAGAAAAATGGGTTAGAATGACTTACTGAATTCTTAGCTGAAGTGTCAGCCTGGGTTTTGGGTACTATCCTATAAGATATTTGCTGACCAACAATAGACTATTGCACAGCACTTGTAAAAAAAAAAAACAAAATACATGTTGTTGTTTTTTAAACAACATGGTTTGAAATAGAATAAGCACTTCAATCCTAGTAACACAAATGAAATTTTACTTCATGTGCCCATAGTTGTGTAGAATTATAGGCATTCACTGAAGAGGATTAAAACATGAAGGCAGCAAGAAATGTATCAGGGTGTGTTTGTTACCTAATTATTGGTGGTTCATCACATTCTGCTCCCTCGCTATGCTGAATGTGACTGATTGCTAATAGCTCCTGCTGTCTTTCCTGCCATGTGGGACTGTAATCTGGAACTGCAAGAAGAAAAAATTAAAAAATAAACAACCTTTTGATCCACCTCTTGTCAATATGGCATTAAAACATATCACTTTTAAGTTGTAACCTTCCACCTCGCATCCCCATAAGCTTATGGAAATGTCATAATATAAAACGCATCCAATTTTAATTCAAAGGTCTCCACAATTTTAACAGTTCTCAATACTGCTTAAAAGTCTAAAGTTTCTTCCCGAGACTCAAAGAAATTGCCTAACTTAGAGTTTACGTAAAATTAATAAACAAGTTACATTCTTTCGCTGTACAATAGCACAGAAAAAAAACCTCATTCCAAAAGGGAGGAATGTGATGTAGCAAGGAAATATTAGACCAAAGTAATATCAAATCCAGCAGGGAAGATACCAAATATTACAGATCCCTGCCAGCATGTGGCGCTCCTGAAGGAATCACTGGACTGTGAAGCACTCAAGCAGCGGCACCTGTCAAGCCCTGCTCATCACAGCACCCAGAGCCTCTCTTTTGAGTCACTTACACTCCCTGCTGGTACCTTTCCTTGGTAGATGTCTCATGGCCCCGGATCTCTCACCTCCTGGGATCTCCATTTCATCTTGGGCTTCACCTTCACAGCTTTATTCAGTGGTCTTTCATGGCCTCCTTACAGGACATTAACTCTGCTACATAATATTGGTGGAACATTCTAGGACCCTCTCAGTCCTTCATCCTCCATGCCTAAAAAAACCACAACCCCTGAATGGCACTGCAAATGGCTTGTGATGTAGCCTGAATCCCTTTGAGCATTGTTACACTGGCTTCTTCGTGTCTTCCAAGCTGACCTGATGAAACTTCCCTCAATGACTGTTTTCAAACAAGGACTCCTTCAGGAACGCTCGCTTTAGGCTTTTTTTTAAAAGATATTTTATTTATTTATGTGTGAGAGAGAGAGAGAAAGAGAGAGAGAGAGGCAGACAGAGAGAGAGAGAGAATGGGCACGCCAAGGTCTCCAGCCACTGCAAATGAACTCCAGACACATGCGACCTCTTGTGCATCTGTCTTTATATGGGCACTGGGGAATCGGACTCTGGTCCTTCTGTGTTGCAGGCAAACGCTTTAACCACTAAGCCATCTCTTCAGCCCTAGGCTTTCCTTTCAAATGAATTTGAAAATTCAAGTCAATTTTCACAATATGGAGCTTGGGATTAGTGGGGCCTTCTCCTTGGGGTATGAGCTCTAGGTGTCTCTTTAATGACACTAATCTTTAATAATTCCAGCTCCTTTGATCCTGTTACTATTATTATGTTAAACTCACTTATCTCTTCACCAAATGGCATGATTTGAATATCTTTTTGGTTCACTTGTTACTCTGTCACTGTAGACCTCGATGAGAGCAGGGAGCAGTAACTATGACAGAGTTTGAATGCTGTCATGGTTTGACATTTCCTCTTCCAAACAAATGAGTTCATTATTTTGAACCTCAGCCCCACTCAAACTATCAGGGCATAGGCAGAATACTCCAGATCCTTTGCCATAATGTAGAAAGAATAGCATCTAGGCAAGTTCCCAATAGAGTCCTTACTCACCTCTGAAACTAATGAGCTGTGTCTCCACTGCCCACACTTAACTCTGCCATCTGGTCTCCAAACTCCCATGAAAATGTCCCATTAATCTCAGCTTTCTAGCCCACAGCTCCAAACTCTTCCAAATTCTTCCTGAAAAGAAGTTCAAAAGATTGTTTACAATGTAGATAGGTTTATCACAGCAATGGTCTCACTTCTTAGTACTAATTACATGTATGAGTGACTTTTCTCACTGCTGACAAAATACCTGACAAAAGCCACTTAAGAAAGAAGGGTTTATTTCAGCTGATAGTTTGAGGTGAAAACACTCATCGTGGCAGGGATGGTAATGGGAACAGGACATGGCTGGTCACATTGCATCTGCAGTCAGGAAGCAGAGTGATGACTAATGATGCTTAGTTTCCTCGTTTTCATTCATTCCAGGACAAAAGCCTACGGGAGGATATCAGTGTAGATCATCCCATCCCATTTACCCTAATTTAGAAATTCTCTCACATACATATGCAGAGATTTGTGTCCTAGATGACTCTAGATCCCTTCAGCTTGGCCATATGAACTATCACAGGGGAAGGATTAACTAGGTGCTGAAAACCTCCATTTAGTATGGGCTAAATCATCACCCTGACTGAGTCAAAGGAAGAAAAAACAAATCCAGCAAACAGATAGGCATGTTTTCTGTTTCTTGACTACTCTGTTTCTATGGCCTTCTCACAGTGATGGCCCTTAAAATTGAGATCTCAAATAAATATCTCATCTTTAACTTGTTTGTCTCAAATATTTGGACACAATAAGGAAAAGCTGACTAACACAGACTACAGTCCTTTCTACTGCTCATTTTGCCAGTTAAAAGAAATATCTAAGATAGCTTTATGAACGTGGATATTCTGAGCATAATTTTCAGACTCAGACCAACTATGGTTGGTAAAATCAACTCATTTCTTAAAATTTTTTGTACAGATTTTTTTTGGTAACAATTCTGACACACTTTTGGATGACCATCTGTAAGAAAATCTCAATGCTCTAGGTGTTTCTGGGACTCCTTTGAAGCTCAATGTTGGAGCTTTAGGCCATGTAATTTGACATGCGCTTGGGGCCTGCCTATGTAGGCTCTATAGTACTGCCAGGTCTCCTATTCTGATGTCCATGGTGGCTCTCCCCTCCCATGACTCATCTGTTTGTTGGGCAGATAGAAGAAGGGTGAAGACCTTTGTCAGGAATCATCCTTGTCAATCCCACCTCAGATTAGGACAGGCTGGCATACCCCTGACATAATTTTTTTAGGAGTAGGAGGTAAAGGTGAGTGGCATTTCCTACTTTGAGAGGTGCTGTACATCTTTTTTTTTTCATTCTAAAAAAGGTCACCTGAATCCATTGTTGTATTTTATCAGAAATATATACACATAGAGAAACCACACCAAATAATTAGTTCTGACTGATCAAAGAATATCTTCATAGAAGGTCATCAACTAATAGGTGCTGAGCACCAAACCTGTTCCTGGCAATGGGAGTAAGTGAAAGTAGAAAGAAACATGGCTCCAAGTCACTCACACTAAACATTCACAATCTTTGACAAAATTTACAGATGACTGGATGCATTTTGTCATTCATAAGTGTGTCTCCATGTCTCAATACTTTCATGCCAAATGCTTATAAGATGTCTCTATCTCAAGGAATTATATCCTTGCTGAAATAACACCTATCTTATGTTATTGAAATTATAAAGCTTCCCAAAGAAATGCATAGAATGTTGCTGGCAAGATTCATGGGACATAATTAATCTCATAACTGGAAGAAAGACTACAAATAATTTTTCCTAGGTTAAAGACACCTATAATTCTTGGAATCAGACAACATAGTCTGTCTGATACTTTAAAAAGAGAGAAAAAACTTTTCGTAGTTTAAACAACATATAGACAAGTAACCTTAAATAAAACTTCTATTTTCTAAAATCTTACTCTTTGTTGTCTATAGAATTCATTTTTTGAGTTCATGAGACAAAGCACTTAGAACCTCTAGTTTAGAGAGGCTTTGTTGCCACAGATCACCCAGCACCCTTGCCCCTGAGCTAAGGCCACCCAAGAGCTCTGTTACTCGCAAGCAGATTTGTCTTAATACCAGCACACATAACTGCTTTATAACCAATGAAAACATGCCTCTCATGATGCCTGCAATGATATAATCCAACTTTACTGCTATACTAACAGGAAGAAAAGAAAAACAATAATAATTATTATTTTTAATATACAGGCAAAATGATAAATAAAATGTTAGCTAATGAAATCATGTATTATTGGTATTATATATGCCACAATGAAATGATTTTGTTTTCAGAAAAAAATATCATTTGTAATGACAAAATTTATTAAAAGAGAGACTAAAAATAGCAGAGGGAAACATTATTTATCTGATTATTCCTAAAATTGCATTTGAAATAATCCAACATTCATTCTTAATAAAAATCTTGAATCAACTCAAAATTAATTTAATTAGTAGAACATAGTGTCTTTCTAAAGAGTCACAAATATTACTAGCAGCAAAAAGTCATCTAAGAATGATTTTTACATAGCACAAAAGTCAAGTAAGAAATATCAAGTTAGCTGTACCTGCCTCCAAAATAATACCATGCTATTGGAACACATTCAGCATGTACTTTTGTGTATACATCATTAGCATGTTATTGGAAGTATTTCAGCATGTACTTCTGTGTACAAAACTGTTGGGGCCCAGCCTAACTGAGTAACATTAAGCTAAGTTTTAGAATATGGAATAAAGCCAGGTGTGGTGGCACATGCCTTTAATCCCAGGAGGCAGAAGTAGAAGCTGATAAACCTTGATCCTATTTGTTGATACTTTGCTCTGCTGTACTCTGCTGATTGGCTCCCGCCAAAAGGTTTGCATCTTATTGCTTGAGAGAAATAGGCTGAACAATGCAACCTCGGGTTATAAAAGGGTTTTTGGGTGCTGGAGTGAGATGAGATTTGCCCAACCCTTCTCCTGGTCTCGTGTGTTTGTCCCACTGTATAGCTCACCTCTCCCGACTCTCCCCGATCGAGCCCTTTCTCCTGATGGCCAGCAAGACTTGGGCTACCCGCAGGGGCCAGGGGTCCTTGATCTCCCCAACAAAAACATGTTTTTGTTTTGTTTTGTTTTTTCTGTCATCATCCCTACTATTAGTTTCCAAGATGAAGAGGCAAAATAACATCTGGCAATGCAGGAAGAGAGAGGTGAAGGAAGTCCCTATTAGATAATCAAAGCCAGAAAGTTCTACACAGCTATACCACTCCATCACAGGGGACTGTGGGAAGAAGAAAAGTGAGGACCAAAAATGGGTGATAACCCTTCTCCCACTGAGACCCAGTGTGATGAGGGATATGGAGAAAATAAGCATTGGCAAAGCTGAAGGAGATGGAGAGAATCATGGGCTGTCACCTCATTGACATTTTCTTAACATATCTCTGATTAAGATATAAATATTGCTGCACTTCTTATTTCCAGTTTCCAAGTTCTTATCAGTAAAAACACTACACCTCAGAAGTCTGAAAACAAGCTATGCGGTATTGTTGTTTTTCCTTACACTGCCACACCTCTGTAGGAAGCACAATGGTGGACCTATGTGGCCTGGAACTCTCACAAAGCTTCCCTTAACTTCTCTGTGGTAAAGGAAAGACCCAATGTTTGAATAAGCTTCAAAAGGGAAATAACAGAAATGATTAAGGAGGATGATGGAACAAAAGTGCCACAGTCCGTAGCTGTGATGGTTAGGTTTTGTTGTCAACTTGATCTTTTTAATTATCTTGGGTGGGTCTCAGAGGATGTTTACAGGAAGGCAGCCTCTCAGCAAGGGGCAGATTTAAAGAAGCTCAAAGAAGCTGGAAGTAAACATCCTTTCCTGTATGGGTCATGCAGGAAGGAAATTCCAGAAACTCAGGAAGCCATTAAGTCTGGGATAGGTTTTCAAGACCCTACCCAAAGGCTATATAAAGAGGAAGAAATTCTCTTTGGCCCCTCATGCCTGTTTGCTGCTCTGTATGTATGGTGTCGGTGATGGGTTTTTCTCTCTGCTTGGATTTATGAAAGACTGCCAGCCTCTTCACTGTTAGGGAACTTCCCTTCAATCTGTAGTTTCAATAAATACTTTCCTCCCCTAAATTGTACCTGGTTTGAAGATTCATCTCATCAGTGTGTGGCTGACTTCGACAATAGCCATGTGTTAGAGAACAGATCTTCCGAATACAGTAAACTGAGTCAGATCTCAAGGCTCTATGATCTCAAGAAAAATCTGAGGATCCATCACTAACATAATTTGCTTTTCAAGGGCAGAACACAGCTCACATTATTACCAAAGTCATTTGAATGCCCAACCAATTTTTTGATTCAAAAAGACAAGGGAAAGCACCCAGTATCCATGCATCAAGGTCTAAAGTCAGGCACTCCATCACTCATGGTCTTGAAGTGGTCTTTTTTTTTTCTTCTGGGTCTTTGTTGCTCCACTAAAAGAATAAAATGAAGAGACTATTGTTGAAGCATGAATAAATTAGGGTTTATCTTCATGGGAGTACAACTTTAACAAAAAATAAAAATAAAAAAATAAAAAGTCTTGATAGCAGCCAGAGAAAAAGTATTTCAACACAAACTCTTGATGACATGAAGATGTTACAGCTTTAAGTCCTTGTCAGACTTTGAGATACCAGTAAGAGAGGCTGTCAAGTGTCCCAGCTTTAAGCCCCAAAGCAGGAGTCAAGACTGTCAGCAGAGATGGTCCCAATGGAGTGGGAGTGGAAGCTTCTTTGGAGGGAATGAATCCCCCTGGGTCTCTCTCTGCATCAGGAGACAGTTCAGGAATGGAACTGTTACAGTTTCAGGCAGCTCCATAGACTCCCTCCCCTTGAGTGGGAGGTGTCTCTAGCCAGAGCTCAAAGCTAGATGTAAAAACTGATTGGTCTGTTATAGACCAACCAGCTGTCTCTCTGACTTTCCTAGTAGAAGTTTTAAAGGCCTCCCTAGAACAAAGGTTAGTCCCTTTTTTCCCCACATGGCATCCTAGAAGGAGGACTTTCATTTTCCAGGTAAGGCTGGAGTGAGAGAGATTCAAGATCTCCACACATAAACCTTCCCTCTCATGATGGCTCTGATACCTTTCCTTCTGCTTGTTTGGCTGAGCAGCACCGATTTTATTAAAAGCTCTCCCACATGTTCTCCCCACACTGGTGGCTGGAGAACTCTGTAACTCCCCATGTTCCCTTAAATAAAGTCTCCCACTATACCTTAATATCTGGTTGTCTATGATTTTAAATCTTTAACTTTGTAGACAAGAATTTGGGTACTCCTTAAATTTTGGGGTACATTGAAATTTTTCCTGGGCATTATCTAAATTCTAATCCTCAGCTCACCCCACTACAGAACCATGGGCACTCTGTAGAAGTGACCAGGGCCAAGAGCAGCTCTCACAGGGAGTGAAGCCCCCTGGGTCTCTCTCTGAGACAGGAGACAATTCAGGAATGAAAACATGGGAGGGCACTCTGTAGATGTGGCCAGGGCCAAGAGCAGCTCTCACCCTGCAGAGACAGAAGCAAGTTCAGTGGCCAGAGCATTAGGCGGTTTGGGGGGCTTTGAGTCTAGAACCTTGAGTTCAAGCATTTTCGGGGGCTCTCAAAGGCAGATGCAGGAGCCCTGGGATCCACCCACAGTTACACTTCTTTCAAGTTACAAGCTTAAATAAAACTCCTGAATCTGTTGGGGGACATCTGTTCAAACTACCACACAAAGCAACCCAAAGGCAGTGTCACCAGCCTGGCCCTTGTTTTCCATGAAATGGCAGAATGTGGAGCAGCAATGGAACTTTCTACTCACACTGCACACATCACTAGGAAAGGACCTTCCTGAACTGTCACAGCAACCAGTGATCTCCTAGTGACACTCTGGTGTTAAAAGGATGAATAAGCAGACAACCATGCAGTTTGTTGTTTGCAAGGGGCATATTTTCCATGAAGTGCCCGCTTCTTTCATAGCTGGGACCCCTTGATTTCTCTCTCAGTGTGTGTCTAGATTTTTTTGAGGCAGACTCTCACTCAAACCCAGACTGGCCTTGAAATCACTGTGATCCTCCTACCTTAGTCTCTCATGTACTGGGATTAAAGGTGTGATCCATCACACTTGACTTTAATTCTCTGATGTTGATAAGAGTTTTCTTAGCACACTGTTCTTTTTATAATGAGGTGGTATTGCTGTCATCACTCACTGTTAAGTCATCACATAATAATAGTCACACATAAAAAACACCCGTCACTCCTTCCTGGACATTCTCTGCCACAAGCAATCTTTCTCCACTGACCTCCACTTAAGGCAGGTCCATGTGTAACTGAATGCATTGTAAATCCAAAACTAACACTTTCAAGGCATGAAAAAGTAGAGAAAAAAATTATTACAATGTAGAAGATAAGAAGAGCACCAGGAATTAATTCCAAAGCAGCATCCTCTTTGAACAAAGGAATCATGAGCATTTATTGAGGGAATCAATATATATTCAAATAAGAGAACTCTTTATGTATGTGTGCATTCCTGTGCATGCTCAGCGAAGGAGTGCATTGTCCTAGTCTGTGCAGTTGAAGGTCATAATTGAAGAAGAAAATATAATAGACACATTTTTTGGGTTTGCCTGGGTCAAGATCAAGAGACACAGGTTTACAAGGTTAAAATGATTAACATGAATGCCTACTGACATGGTCAGCTTGCATCAAAAAGTTTTAGGTGAAAATAAAGGAAAGATACTTTCAAGGTGCATTAATGCAGGTTTCTGCCTCCGAAGGTGCCTGCTTGCTTAGTGGAACAGGTTCAAGTTGCTGTTCTCTTGTTCCAACTCGCAGAGTGCAATATTACTGTATACATCTTAAGACTCTGAGACTAAAAAATGACTGTCTAGCCATCTACCCCCAAATCCACATAAACAATAAAAATCGAAATGCCCATTCACTTCGTTGTTAGAATTCAGAAGATATTTTTACTGCTTAATAGTCAGTGGAATTGGATGCATAACATAAAGTCGGGAGACATACTTACTCTGTCTCTCTCAAAGCAAGTAGGAGGATTATTATCCCATCTGTCTAGGCTCAGACATCCAAGGCTAATCGGAGAACTGAGCAGCAATCTGCTTCCTGTGTGTTTGCAGCCATTTCAAGCAGCCACAGTACTTTTCTTCCTCTAGGACTTCTTGTCCATAGTCATTAAGGTCCAAACTTTCCTTTGCAAAGAACAGCTAAGTTACAAGTTGGATGCCTAGTAAACTGCTTTCTGTGTAAATGAAATAAAAAATCTTTGATCCCTATCCTTTCCCTACCATGTGTCAGTTAATATATTTGTTTATTATAATGCACTCTTTCTGGATCCTTCGCCTCTGCTCATAATTTCTTCCTGTCCTTTTTTCTCTTCTTCAATTAAGTAACAAAGTAATGGCTTTTTCATTAGTGATGCTTTATTAATTCATCAAGTAGTGTATGCTAAAGTATAACTGATACATTTCAGAGATATATGAAGAAGAAGAAGATGTTATCTAAAGAAGTCCTATGTTCAATAAAAGGAGAGGTTTGAGTTGTCATGTGACAAAATGCTGGGTCACTTTGAACTAATTCCAAGCTCATAGTTTGCTGGTTAAGAGGGAACTCCTGAGAGTAAGCAGAGAGTTAAGAACTCACCTGTGCCAGGTTGCCACAAATGTCAACTATTCTTTTCCTTGGCTTATGTTGTTGCCTGTTCATGGTCACATGGATCTCCTCCAGCACGCCTCCTCACATGTGTACACTGATCACAGCTTCTCAGTTCTCCACTGATGCACGTTGGTTATTTCAAGAATGTAACATATGTAAGTGCATTGGGACAGTTCCTTTCAGTAAGAAACATGCTTCTTAGGTGGGAAGTTTCCAGGAAGTATTAACTCAGGGAAAAAGCCCTTCCACCAGAGTGGTGGCACTTCTGATAGTAGACTAGGTAAAAAAGCTCTGATAGAACACAGGGCATTCTGCCTGAATGCCAATGATACTCCATGATGTGTGCATCATTCTGTTGCTGACATTAGAACCCAGTTTCATTGGCCTTCCAGTGTGGAATGAAGGCCAGTGGCTCTGGCTCTCCAGGACCTTCCAGCCTTCACGGCAAGACTGGGACTGCTGAGCAGCTACTGGGTTCTCTGACTCTCCAGCCTGCACGCAGCTGTTGTCAGACTGCCCAGCCCTACCCTGGAATCCAGATACTGCCACCAGATTACTGCTAGCTTAACCCTGACCTTCAGCCACATGTACTTGAGTAGGTAAGCAGTCCAGGAAAGGAGCACTGGAGCTCATCAGGTTTGAGAAAGGCAGACCATTCTGTATGTAGATTTCTATTGGTTCTACTCAAGAAACCAGCACCAGTACTGACAATGGTAAGGAGCACACTTGATCTATTCCACAACATTGGCCATATTGATGGAATAAACAGAAAAGTCATACATATAAAAAGGTCATAGATGCCTTTGAAATTTCGATGTTGAATTACCTAGGTTAGGTTAACGTCTTATACTAATAAATATATTTTATTTTTAATATATTTTATCTAAAAATAAAATGAATAATTGTGTACATTATAAAATAAATGTCAGGGCTGGGATTACAGGCATATATGGCCATGTCCTCTTTTTACAAATTAGTTTTTCAAATATCAAAAACAAAATTTTATCTATGGTGTTTGTTGCAGTTTCAAACATATTAACCATTCTAATAAACATCTTTAATAACTCCAGAGCTGATGGGGGTAGATATAAGAGAATCTTTGGGGTTCGTTGGTCAGCCAATATAACAAAAAATGTCAAGTTGCAGATTCAAAGAGAGACTACATGAGGAAAATAAGGTAGGAGAACAAGAGAGAACACCTGACATCCTCCTCTGGCCTCTGTGAACATGTGCATGGAGCATGTACATCTGACACATTTGTGCATACACCACATACACATACACACACATAGCATACATGACACAACACACACACACACACACACACACACACACACACACTACACATATATATATACACACACACCAAACTAAATATCATCTGTATTCTCAGGGGTCAGAAATGTAATTAAAATTGCCAATGTATTTTCTTCTAGTCTTTGAAGTGGGAGCTTTACAATGATGAATGGAATTATACAACCAATTTAAAAAATTCCCCTTTCAATTAACATTATGTAATGAAGAATTTCTTGGTGCCATTTAAATGCTACTTCAAATGTCCATATTTTCAATTCTATATATTATTAAACAAATTATTAATAATTTAGTTCTTATGATTATAGATTGTATTGTTGCACCATTAGTAACAGTAACATATAGCTGATAATATATTATTTGGCACTTGTTTTTAGTTATCTTCCAACTTCCTTTGCTCCTTGCTCCTATTGTTTTCTCTATATCACTCTATGGCTGTAAACCTGCCAAATATTCTTTAAGACTAAAATTTAAGAATCAATGATCAATACAGAAGTCATATTAGAAACCCACTAAAGGATACCATGTTTCTGAAAATTTGAGCACTACAAATATAAAAATGTTCTGTTCACATTAGAGCCTCCTGAAATGTATTTTCATTCCAGTTAACCTTGACATCTAATTATTTTTTTATAATACTTGGACTGGGACAATGCAGTTGGGGTATTCAACCAAAATTGACAAATACAGTATCAGCATTGCTTTGGACCCTATTGAACAGAGAAGAACATGAGTCACTGGTTATCTAAAGTCCAGTAACAAATTGACTTGAACGAACACCAGTGAAAGACGGACATTCTCAGCCCATCCTGCCTCCCTATGTCACTATACCTGGGCTCCTGTTGGTTCTGTGCAGAGCTTGGATATGAAGATCAACAGCAGCTAAACAGCTTATGCGAGTCAATGATTGTGTTGGGAAAACAAAACATGCTCTCATTTTCTAGACGTTTAGAGACAGGTACTGCAGTCATTGGAATGCTAAGTGAATGCTGAATAGAGCTGACTGCACTTCACATAGTAATGAGACAAGCTACAATGTTCCTATGAGAGATTTGTCCATATTGGGGAATTCAAATAGAGATTTGTGGAAAGAAGACAAATTCATTCAACATGTATTCAACTGTGAACTAAAATTTCCAAAAAGAATCTGCACCTACATTAAACACCCTGCCAGGGTTACTGACAGACAAGCATGGCTCTATTTTCACTAGGGAAGAGTGAGAGGGTGGGAGAGAGGGTAAGAAAGCAGAGGAAAATATGGACTTATGCTATTTACCTTTTGCTTAGAGGCTATGAGAGAAATAAGAAAGTCAATTGAATACTTTTTTTTTTGCCAAAACAAAATGTGGTTTAAAAAATTGTGGTTTAGGATTCTGTATTATTTAGGGTTCTCTAGAAGCTTTGTTCCAACACTGAGGAAGAGATTTAAGATAAGCACCAGTAGCCAGGAAGACAGGCAGGGAGAGTCAGAGATTTCTTTCCCATTTATATAGCATTAGGGCAGGGTCTTGCAAGCCTATCCCATACTTATTGGCTTCCTGAGTCTCTGGAATTTCCTTCCTGCACTGCCCTCCCAGAAAGAGATGTTAATTTCCAGCTTCCCTGAGCTTCCTTACATCCTGCCCCCTTCTGAGAGGGCTGCCTTCCTGTAAACAATATCAGAGACCTACCCAAGATTACTAAACAGGTCAAGTTGACAACAAAACCTAACCATCACAGTTCCCTTTTGACTAGAATTAATATTTAATGCAAATCCAATGTATGGGGAGATATGTTGCCCCTTTTCTCCCTTCCTTCATTCTTTCCTTCCCCTCTTGCTCTCACCCTCTCTTCCCTCTTTCTTCCTTCTTTTCTTTCTGCCTACCTGTATGTCTTCCCTTCTTTATCCTTTTCCACATGGAATTCTAGAGAGGCATCTGTAACTGAGAGGGAGGAAGTGCTAAATACCAGTGTAATAGCACTGTGATCACCTCCAGTTCAAAGCAGGCTGTGATCATACCTGGGTTCTTCAGAAGATTCACTGCGGCCTATGTCCAGAGCTTAGCATCTTGCTGGGACAGACCATGAGTGCTGCAGCTCCTGTCAGGGCATGAGGATGGCCATGAGCTCCAAGATGCAGCCACCAGATGAGAGCCCAGCCTTGGCCTTGGTAACTGCTGTGGTGATAGCCTACAGGCAATTATAGTCCCAGGAGCCATTCTGGGGTTAATGGCCCTGCACTAATGAGCTCTACTTCATGTGAGTACTGACTAAAGAAGGCCACAGGGATAATTTTACAAAGATACTTTGTCTCATACTTTAGACACAAATATTCATAAATATGCTCAATTCATTTTTTGTATTTTTAAGAGTTCAGAAAATGACTTTTCAAAGACGTAAATCTCCATATTCATATGAAAATGTACTTCTGCCTTTAATTGAAATGATTAATAGAATTAATAGTGGTTATGTCTTATAATGAATACTTAATTGACTCTTCTGGAAATTCTCATGATTATAACTCATTACTAAATAATTGCATGCTGTGTCATGATTTGTTTCACGCTGTTAATTCAGACTAGTGAAAGGGAGCATCATTTTCAGACTTGTATTCTAGCCTCCTATATAAACACAATGCTTCCTTTCTCAAAACTGAAAGTTATTATTAACTATTGTCCATTTTGCAATTGTGTTCACACTGTCATTTTTCCTTACATGATATCTGTAAGCACTATCTGGAGGACAGTTAATGTGGCATAATACATATTTTAATATATAATATACTCTGTAGCATTATATATAGTTAACTGAAGTGATTAGAAGAGAAGATCATATGTATTATTTTAGTTTTGTCAGTCTTTAATGCCTGTTGACTTAAACTAGCATGATATATCTGTTTGTTGAAAATAACAATCAAAGATTACATCTCAAATTTCATTTATAGGCTTTCATTCTGAAAATGCTTTGGTATGGTTCAAAATAACATGAACAGCTCACTGATGTTACTGATGTTATTAAGATTCCTACAAGCACCTTTGATCAATCTCCTGTCACTCAGAGTAAAGAAATAATAACTTTGTGAGAAGTAGCTAGATGCCTGAGGTGGCAGACACTGCATTTAATAAAAATGAGTGATGGCATGAAAGGAAGTATGAATCCCACATACTTGCTCTAACTTGGTTAGAGCAATGGTATTGTTTCTCTCCTCTCTATCCTTGTTGTCTGTCAAATTCACATCTTACTTTCAGGGAAGAATTTTTAGTGAGCATAGATGGGCTTGGACTGGTCTAAGGAACAAAAAATTTCAATTCTAAATATACATGATTTCAAAGGCTCAGAAGTGATTTAAGCAAAATGTTAAACAATGAAGCCTGCCACAACTGAATTATTGATCAGAAAATAGAGATAACTGAGAATGTGAAAGGGCCCCAAGACCTATTCCACAACTGAAACCAACTGTGGGCATGATGCATGAGATCTTCCCATGATGCCTTGTAGTGGTCCATTTACTAACTGGGTGCAGCATGGCACGTCTGTCTCTTTAGCTCTTTCTGCCCTACAAAACCAGCTGTGATCCGTACATTGTTCTGTGGATGGTTTGGACCACATTGCTTGCCACTGACACTTCCTTAACTTCATATTCTTTTAAGAGGTTTCCTTTTCTAAGCCTTTCTTCTGCTGCAGAAAATTCATTTGAGTGTGCACCATCATCTGCTCAGTGTACTTGAAGCCCTGAACTGAGGCCCATAGTAAATTCGTCAGGATCGATGATTGATTGCATTTGCTTTGTGTAGTAAAACTCCTCACTGAACCTGGAAACACCAGACATTTAGTAAAAAATCACCAACATCATGACCATGCTTACATAACACCAATGGGTGTTTGTGTAGGAAGACACTGATGGATTTAAACACAAGAGAGAGGTTAATGCTTACTTTAGACAATATTAACACTATTCATTCATATAATATGTTAAAAAGAAAAAAATCTGTGTCTAAACATGAAATAGAATTGAACACAAGATGATTAATATAGAACTGTGTTCCTGTGTGTGAACATCCTGGCAGAAGTACTCTATAGAAAGACACGTGCACCCCTCTCAGTCAGATCTTATTTCCACTCTCAAAATGATTGTGCTTACCATGCATGAAGGATTTTAGAGCTTGAAGCTGACCTCCAAAGAGAAGATACCAAAGGTTTCCAGTCTGTATCTATGACAGCAATGGACCTTAATGGAGGAACCTTCCAGGACCTGGCTAGCTGATTTACTTGTTTCAGATTTTGCCTTGTGACTTACATCAAGCTGTAATATATGCCCAGAGTTGACTTCTTTACCCTCACCCCTCCATTTGGACAAATTGTAAATAAATCCATTTTCCTCTACCAGTTTCTTCCTGGATTTCTTGGGAAAAGGGGAAAATCTGAGATGGAAGGTATATGGAACTAAATATCTGGTCACATGACTCCTATTCACAATAGAGTGTGGCTGAGGTAAAGGAGAGAAACATCATATGCCGAGAGACCTGAAATAGAAACTATTGAAAAAAACAGCCTGAAGTCAGCAGAGAATATGTGCCTTCACTTCCACTTACTACCACTTCTAGAATAACCTCACTTTTCTGTCTTAATTGTAAGACAGCTGGCCAAAGACAGGGAGTGACAGGGAACATCAAGCCGAGATATATGGGGCCCAGGATAGGGAAGATGTGTCTGTGAAGAGGTAACAATTTCTGTCATCAGCATTCTTACTTTGCCTGGTGTACACATGAAGTGTTATCACAGTAAAAAGGATTTGGAATGTGTGATGGTTGATTTGGTTGATGAATACACTAGATTGAAAGATTTCTAGAAAACAGGTAAAGCAGGTGATTACTTCCCCCCCCCCAACAACCTGCATTGTACTTGTAGCTCTGTAGCAGCTAGCCAGCAGGGAGGAGGCTTCCAGCTCAGTTCCAGCTTGGTGTCTCAGTGTTCTGAAACTAAAGATGTGTTGTCTTCAGTACTAAGGTCTTAACATCTGCTTCTTGAGGGGAACCAAGATCCCTGGAAATTGCCTCTATTATTTTGGAGGCCTTATGGTCCCCATTGATAGATAACTCACTGGTAGGTGTCCCTCTCCTGGCCCTGGGATTTTGCTATAACAATCTATGGCTCCTGAGTGCAGCATTATGTATCTTTTCAGGGTATTTATACCCAAACTCTTTTTAGATTTATATTTTTATTGAGAAATTTAATATGTGAACATATTGCAATTTGGTCATTTTCCATTGGGTTATAGTTATAGTCTTATTTTCCTCTTTCCTGCTCCTTTTCCCCTGGGGACCCTTCTCAGTGGGGTTTTCAGTAATCACTGTGAGATCATGAATGCACCAGTCAGTCTCTGCAAGGCAGCGGTGGGGAAAAATACCTCATAGTATACCTTCCTACCCTGTGGCTCTTACATCTTTCTGCCTCCTCTTCCACAGTGTTCCCTGAGCTTTAGAAGGCGTGTTATAAGCCTCCTTTAGTGTAAAGCTCTTGGCACCTCTAATGTCCTGTTTTGATGAGTTTTGAGTCTCCTGAGGGTCCAGGACTTCCATTTCCTTCAAGGAGGTTCTCGGGCTAACAGTGAGAGCAGCACTCATATCTAATCCAGCAGTTTATCTGTAATGCTTCCTGGGCTCTGGCAGATTTGATAGAGATGACTGATCTCCTTCAAGACGCTTTGGCATTTTTTTTTTTTTGTCGTTGTGTCTTGGGTTTCCCAGTATTTGATGTCACATGTAAAAAGCAGATTCTGTAATCAATTGTAAGAGCAGCATGCATCAAAGGGGGTAAAGGTAGACATTTAGAAGATGTTTTAATGGGAATAGCCTCTCACCACTAGGGTCTATGACACTCCAAGCGACAGAGCTTGACTTGGTTCTCGTAGCAGACATGAACTTTCTCCCACTGAGGGTGTTTGTTCAGAGAGCAGTTGGTTACCGCTATAACCTATAGGTCACTATTGTATCAGTGGCTACACTTTGTCTGGCTGGTTAATATGGACCTTGCAGGATCCACTATTTGTCCACACTGGTTGTGACTTTTATCCGCTAAAAGCTTTCATATCACTTTCTGGCACTGTGACAGGGAGCTTGAATAGAACTGGCTTGCATCTCAGTTCCAGCATGTTTCCAAAATGTTCTGCACCTGCAGCCTATGGTGTCTTCAAAAATAGTATCTAACCACTCAGTTCTATGGCTAACCAAGTGATTTGACAATGACCTGCATTGTTTCCAGGGCCTAATGGGCATCCCTGACCAATACCTCTCTATTGAACAGTGTCATAGACACATGCCACTGGGATAAATCTCCAAACCAGGCACAATTTGGGGGAGGAAAGTATTTATTGAAGTAACAGATCCAGGGGAAGATAAGGAAAAAGGATGGCTCCCTTTCACAGAAGCAAGCAGAGAGAGAAACCCACCACCAGCACCTCAAGCAAGCAAGTACACTGTACCTCACAAAAATGCAGAACTGCCAGACTTGGGTTCCGGCTGCTGTTTTGCATCTGTATCCCTAGTATTTTGCATCCAATTTGAAATACCTCTGGGCTAGACCCCAGGAGGCCAGGCCAAAGTGGCACCTCCTCCAGCCAGAGAGCTGGAGACAATTCACAATTATAGTAAAGCTTTGATTCTTTTGGGGGACATCTATTCAAAACTACCACAAAGAGTAATCAAGTTCTGGCACTGGGATGTAACCTAAATTTTTAGGGGAGAGCTTTCTCCACAACTACAAGGTTATTTTACCCAAACTAATCCTCTCTGTGTGTCTATCTCTGTTTTAAGAGATTTGTACTCCTAACTACCTCCTAACACTTGTGTGGTTTCTATAGTGCTGATTTCCTTAGTTGTATGTACTCCCTCTCCCCTTCCTTCCTTCCTTCCTTACCCTGTTTTACTATACTGTTCCACCCCTGGATTCTCTCCCCTCACTTGCCTAGCCACTACAGCCTGCTTTTATCCCTCCCTGCTTCTCCTCCCTCCAGGCTTCATTTTGGCTTCCTCAGTAAGCATTTATGATTACTACAATTCATAAGCAAATATAACTATCCCTTTTTAGAGTCCATGTATGAAAAGAACATAAAGAATTTGTTTTTCTGAGATAGGAGAACCTAACTTAGTTTAATTTTATATAAGTCCATCCATTGTGCTGCAAATTTTACAATTTCATTTTTCATTACATCTGAGTAAAATTCAATTTTGTATATGTAACATATCTTCATTTATCAGTTAATGGGCATCTGGGCTGATTCCATTTCTTAGCTAGTGTGAATATAGCAGCAATAGTCATAGCTGATAAAGTATCTATAAAGAGTAGAATCTTTAGGGTATATGCCCAGGAATGTTATAACTGGGTCAAATGATAGATCAATTTTTAAATTTTTTTTAAATATTTTATTTATTCATTTTCAAGGAGAGAGAGAGAGAGAGAGAGAGAGAGAGAGAGAGAGAGAGAGAGAGAGAGAGAGAGAGAGAGAGAACGCACCAGAGCCACCACCTTGTGGGTCTGGTTTATGTGGGTCCTGGGGAATTGAACCAGGGGCCTTAGGCACTGGAGGCAAGTGCCTTAACTGCTGAGGCATCTCTCCAGCCCGAATTTTTAAATTTTTGAGGAACCTTTCATACTGATTTCCAAAGTGGCTGTATGTATTCCTCTTTCCCCAAGCCCTTGCCAGCATGTGTTGTCATTTGAGTGGTTTTTTTTTAATGAAAACCATTCAGAAAGGTGTTGCATGGAATCTCAAAGTAATTTTGATTTGCATATCTCTGATAGCAAAGATGTTGAAATTCTCTGTAGATGTTCAGTTCCCTGCCACATTTTTTGAGTGAATTTATTTATTTATTACTGAATTTTTGAGTTCTTTGTATACTTTAGAAATTAAGCCTCGGTCAAATAGTCGGTGGAGATTTTTCTCCCATTCTGGGGGTTATCTGTTAACTCTGTTCATAGTTTGCTCAGCTGTGCATAGCTTTTTATTTTCGTGAGCTCCCAATGGTCTATTCCCTGGTCTTCTGGAGTCTTTCATTATGCCTTTATCTTGGAGTGTATCCCCTACTTTTTCCCTCTAGTCCTTTCACAGCTTCAGGGATGACAAGGAGGTTCTTGTTCCACTTGGGGGGGGGGATTTTTGTGCAGGGTAAAAGAAGATGATCTAGTTTCATTCTTCCACATGTGGTCATCCACTTTCTGCAGTAACATTTGTTGAACTTGCTGGCTTTTCTCCAATGTGCGTCTTTTGACTCTTTGACAAAAATTAGGTGGCTATAGTTACTGGAACTTCTAACTGGCTCTTCTGTGCTATTCCTTTGAATATTGTGCTGTTTTTACTAATATGGCTTGTACCATATCTTTAAACTAGGTATATTGATGCCAACAGCTGTATTCTCTTTGCTGAGGACATTTTTTGACTATGTGATGCTTGTTGTGTCTCCATATGATTTTTGAGACTATTTTTAAAAAATATTTTATTTATTCATTTTCAAGAAGAGAGAGAGAAGAGAGAGTGCACCAGGACCACCACCTTGTGGGTCTGGCTTATGTGGGTCCTGGGGAATTGAACCAGGAGCCTTAGGCACTGGAGGCAAGTGCCTTAACTGCTGAGCCATCTCCCCTGTCCGAGACTATTTTTTAATATCTATTCTTCATGGTGCTGGAATTTTGATTGAAAATCCATTGAATTTGTATATTGCCTTGGGTAGGATGATCAGTTTCATGGCATTAATTCTTTCAATCCTTGAGCACAGGTTCTTTCCATCTGACCGTGTGTTCCTCAATTTCTTTCTTCACTGTTTTAATGTTTGTAGAAGTCTGTCACTTCCTTGGTTAAGGATATTCCAAGATATAAAGTAGATTGGGAAAACCACAAGTACGTTTTTCAAAAATCGATATTCTACCCAAGAGGAAAATCTGTAAGAATGGATGAATTGTTGACACACATGATCTATCAAAGTTAAGCCAAGTGTAGTTAAATAATTTAAATAGAGCTATAAAAAGTAATTAGATTGAAACAGTAATTAAAATCTTCCAAACAAGAAATGTCCAGGCCCAAATGATCCACTGCAGAATTCTATATCAAATCATTATAAAAGAACTGAAACCACTGTGTGATGTTTGGGTTTTTGCTATCAATTTGACCTTTTTAGTCATCTTGGGTGGGTCTCTGAGGATGTTCACAGGAAGGCAACCATCCCAGCAGGGAGCAGGTTATAAGGAAGTTCAGGGAAGCTAGAAACAGATATCCTTTCTTGGGAAGCAAGAACAGGAAGGAAATTCCAGAAACTCAGGGAGTTAACAGGACTAGAAAACAGTTGCAAGACCCCACCCTAAGGCTATATAAAGGGGGAGAAAAGTCTCTCTGCCCCCCAGCCTGTTTGCTGTTCTGTGTGTGTTTGCTGTTCTGTATGTGTGATATTGGTGATGGCTTCTCTATGTCTCTCTCTGTCTCTGTCTCTGTCTTTCTCTCTTTCCCCTTGAACCTGTGGAAGGGGGCCAGCCTTTTTCACTATTATAGAAATTCCCCTGGATTTGTAGCTTCAATAATTCCTTTCCTCCCATAACTGTGCCTGGTTTGGAGGTTCATCACAGTAGCATGTGAGCTGACTAAAACACACTGTTTCTCAAGTTATTTTATAAATTGAGGAGAGAATACTGAAGTCAACATAATACTAATACCAAAACAGACAGAGACACAACAAAAAAGGAAATTATAGACAAATATACCAATGTACATAGACACAAAAATTTTTAATTAAATATTTTCAAACCAAATTAAAGAACACATCAAAAATATTATCCAACTTGATCAAGTAGGTTTCCTTCCATAGATGCAAGGATAGTTAAATATCCCAAAATCAGTAAACATAACTCATATAAATACAGATAATAAATATACTGAGAAAGAAAACAGAAACAGCACCATTTACAATAGCCCCGAGAAAATTGCATACATTGGTTTAAACCCTAAGCAAAATGGGATACCTCTACCATTTAAACATTAATCCCCACCCTTGAAAAAAAAGAAAAAAGAAATGGAGGAAATGATGGAATACATGAGAAGCTGTCTTAGAGAGAGCAGAATTGGGGAGGAATTAGAGTAGAGGACAGTAAGCAGACAAGTGATTAGACAGAGTCCATGGATGGGCCTGGGGATACAGGGGAAAGGAGAGAAGGAGAACTATAAAAAATTAAAGATGGTATAAATAAATGGTATAAACTATAGAAACCTATTAGTTAGCAAAAAAGTAAAATGAGAAAGAGAGAGAGAGTGAGAGAAAGGGAGAGAGAGAGAGCACACTCAAGAGAAAACACCCAGCTAGTGGGTTGTATTAACTTTTACACTAAAGCCATAGGTTATCACTGATAAATCCCAGTGCCAGAGATGATTCACTTGATCAGGGAAACCCATGAGATTTCCCAAAACAATGCAAGCCATTGCCAAAGTTCTTGGTTACCCGCCAGACCTACTTGGTAAGACTCCTGCTAAGGACATCATAGGCTGCAGTTACACCATTGAGAAATCAACCTGTAACTGAGATGGAAGTCATCTTCCTGCTAGCTAGCTTTATAGTGCTCAAAAGCCCTATGCAAACTGCTTGGGGAGAAAAGTCATCAACAGTGTGAAGAAACAGCGGATCCTACAGGCTATAAAATCTACCAGCCAGGCAAGATATACCCACCAGTGCAGTAATGGCATATAAGTTATGGAAATAATCAACTGCTCTCTCATAGGACATGAGGCCTGCTCAGTGGTAAGGAATTCATGCCAGGTACTCAGAACAGAAATCCTATGGCTTATAAGATCATAGAACCTAGATTTTAGCTTCCACAGTTCTTTAACTAAATGGAAAGGTTATGGCCATCAAACAGCCTTCTAAATTTTTATGTTTATACTATTTGATTAATGCTACTCTCATGTTTAGAGAAGCTGGTGTTTTTGTTTAAAGATGACATCAAATATCCAGAAGACACATCAAAATAATAAGAGAAAACCTGAATGAGTCACCTCTATCACATCTGTGGGGCCCAGGAAACAATACAGAGGAAGAGGTGATGGGTGTGAGTGTCCCATCTCACTGCTATGCCAAGAACCTTCTCTATGGAGATAGCAAGAGATACTGAGCAGACTCAAAGCACATTAAAGCAGAAGACAAAAGGCTATGCAGAGGTAAACACTAAAGGAGATTTCTAACATACCCTCCAAGGTTCCAGAGCATTGCAGAAGAGGAGGGTGGAAAGAAAGTAAGAGTGGAAGGTGAATGTGGGGCACTGTCCTCCTGACAGGAACCCAATGGTGCCTTCATGATCCACGAGTGAATACTGATACGTCCACAAGACATGTGCTTTTCTAAACACAGAGAACGGAGGACAAACAGAATGAGAGAAAAACAAACAAAAGAGGGTAGACTATCTTGGAAGAAAAAAGGAGGATCCTCAGTGGAATGAGGCATAGGTGAGGGGACCAAAAAAGGATGATGTGATGAGAACATGACCAAATTACATTTTTTACATATTAAAGTTCCCAATAAAAACTTTAAAAATTATAAGTAATTGGAGAAGACGATGATGAAAATACACCATGCACATGCATGAACATTGTCTATAAAATGTTTTCATAAAAGTCAATTACAAAGGCACATTTCTAGGTGTGTTTGTCTGTGAGACTGTTTCCTGGCTTATTGGGGAAGGACTTCTCAGAGTGTGGGCAGCACCATCAGATGCACCAGGCACTGAGCTGGCATGCAAAAGCTGAAGCTGAGTGCAGAAGCTCAAACATTTTTGAGCAGGTGTGATTTGGCTGCTGCTGTTGCTGTTGCTCATGGACAGCAGACATGAGATTCTTCAGCCTGTGGACATGGATGTGTGACAGGAGTTCTCTTGAGGGCCATCAGCCTTCTGGCCTGAGTCGAGGCTTCATCGCTGCCCTCTCTCTCTCATTCTGAGGCTTCTGGCTCCTTGTGCTGAGAAGCTAGCAGTTTCCTCATTTTCCAGATTTCAGTCAACAATCTGAAATTTGAATGTGGGACTGATCATGTGAGCCGATCTACTAAGCCCTTCTCATAATTAATGTATTCTGTTGGCTCCATCTTTCTGGTAGACCATGGGTAATACATGTGACATTAGGAATCATGTATCTTATTGGAATTTAAATTATGGTGTTATATGCTACTTATACAATATAGAAAAAGAAGACATAATGAAAATTTAAATTAACATGCCCATAACTGCAACAAAGGGCCTTTATAAATTACCATTAGGTGACATAACTTCCGTCCATCATACATCTTGGATTCTCCTCAAATGTTCTTCTTCATGTGTTTTAACAAAGTGAGGTACCCCTATCCCATGAACCAATAAAAGTTTTATGTATTGATGGCTCTGAATCCTCAATAGTCTTGCTCTATCAACACACTGATATTTTTGATGACAGAGTGAGTACCTTAGTAAACCCTGGAACATCTGGGTTCTACATGTGGTTTACTTTACTCAAACCTGTTCAAGCAATTTCATTTCCTCCTGGCAACAACAACCAAATATTTGAGACAATAGCCACCATCTTCCGTGCCTACTCCCTCAGTGGCATTTATGTTTTCAATATTGAAAAGGCTGTCTTCGTATAAAATGCCATAGAATCTTTCTTGGTGAAAAGATTTTTCCTTGGGAACCAGAACCCCCAATGCCATCAAGACCAAGAAAATATTGTAAGCAAACAAAAACCCAATCTTAAAATCTCCTTCAGTGGCCCTGGCTACAGGCCCCTATATTCTGGAGTTGGGGGGGAAACAGCACTATCTACTGGTTGTGTATTTAAAGCTAATTTCCACGAAATAGGGTCCTACTTCAGGTTTTAAGAGTTGATGATGGTAGACATGAAGACACACTGCCAATTTCCCTTCACCGGCTGTTGCTCCAGTGATGTTACAGTGGACAGTTCACAAGTCAACCCAAAAGTGTTGGCCCAAGCTCTTGAGAGATAACCTCTACCATATTCATTGTCTTTCTCTGTGTGTCCTATATCCAGTGACAGACTGAGAAGGGCTGCAGAACTTCTGGGGGTTGTGGCCTAATGTTGGATCATATAGTCAGTCCTGTGTTGTTCCAGATCTTTGTAGGGTTAGGGAAGCTATGCATTCTGAACTGCAGATGCCCTTCTTTCCCCTCTCTGAACCACCTAAAACTTGTCAGACATTCAGCTCCTTCTGAGTCATCTACTAGAAGACTCAATCTGTCATTGCCCCTCATATTACTGAGCCTTCATAGGTCTACTTCCCATATGTATCCAGCTTGCTGGTTATGGTGGAAGATGAAAAAGAATCTAGTTATGAGGCTCTTATCACACTCCTTTCTCTATAAAAATAATCCTTTGGTCAGAATAACAACCCCTATCAGGAGGACCATATTTGCAAGAATATCTACAGGGAAGAATGCTACAAGTATTATGAGCAAAGAACAGAAATCATCCATCTAAAACTCATATCTTTTCTCATGAGAAAAAAATATGGTCCCTTTTTAGATGGAAATTAACCCAGATATAGAAATTACCTTTGGGGGTCTAGTACCCCTGCCTATCTCAGAAGGTTTACATGTTAGAGACTTGGTATATCTGAGAATGAGAGCCTGTTTTGTGAAACAGAACCCTATTATAGAAAGACTACCTAGCCCACACGATATGTAATTCTGTTTCATAAACACTGAGGAAAAGCAGGACCATATGGACACCCACAGCAGAAGTAGTTCTTCCATCTGGGTCTTCTCTACTGAAAAATGAGTGTCCGCCTTGTAGAGAAGAGACTTTTGATCACTTCTAGTCTCATGTTCTGAACCTGTCTGTAAAAACATCATCCATCTTGTCTTTCCCAGACCTCCTTGTTATCAGTCTTCCAGCTTCTCCTTCCTTCATCTTTGTTCAGTTAGAAACCTTGCATAGTCTCACTCTTACAACCACTTTCCTTTTGATTGTGGTGTTTTCATAGATTTCAGTTTTCTGTTTCCTTCGATGTCACACATTGGTGGGGTTTAAGCATATCACTTTCTATTTTGGCTTGATTTCATGACCAAGCTGACACTTCAGTGATATTTCTTCATCCATCCTCGCCAAGCCATGAGAAAGATCCTGGGTTCAGATTGAGACATGTAAATGCATCCTATCTTGCCTCTGGCGCGGAAGCTCCTGGTCCATTTTCATGTGAGAAACTTCTAGAAATAATGGTTTTAGGATTCAGTGACTGATATGATGAAGCTCTTGATGACCCCTCCATTCCACTTTATCCACATGCATGCTATTAATTATTTGACTTTTAATGCCATTTTTCTCACATGGGAGCAAAGTACACTCAGTGTTCTAAAGAGGGAATCAGTGGTTTTCAATTGTTCCTGGAGATGCCTGGCCCCACTTAGAACAGCACAAGCTCACTGTCTCTGTCAGCTTCCTCTACTGTACCACAAGACACAAAAGACTACACTTGGACACCATGATGTCTGCTTCTAAGTGATCTACAAAGCACATAAGGATAAGGACTTAGTCTGTTATCTTTATCCTCATGGTACTGAAGAATGGATTTTATAAGCTTTTATAAGCAAAATATTTGACACTGAAAGAATATCATTTTAGGCAGGAATGAAAGCTAAACAATCCAGAACAAAGCCAAGATTTGGGGAATAATTAATTAGTTCAATATAGTTCCATCTGGAGTGACAAGGATTCAAAATGTGAAGTCTGAAAATCACAGGCTAACATAGAAGATACTTTATTAATCAATTTCTGAAAACACATAAGTACTACTAGCTTATAAAACAACATGGCATAGTCACACTGAAAAAGAAATAAGTGCTATAAATAACTGATGATAGAAGAGAACTGCAAGAGAGGTGAGATAGAGGAAAGGTCTTTATGTGCCTTTGTAACGACTGCCAGAGGGGACATACCTACAAAAAGTGACATATTCTCTTGAATCCCTGAATCCTATGACAAAGTGCTCTGAGATGGGTGGGGAAGGAGAGTTATGGCATAGAATAAATAGGTAAGAGATAATTTCACGTAGATTTCCCTCAATTTGAATGAATCCCTCATCCTGAAATCTATTGCTCCTAATTTACCCTCTTACTGAAACATTGTTCCAATAGATGGCAATCCTTGTATGACTTCACTGAGAATGCTGCTTCAGTTAGCTTCTAAATATTTCTGAAAATAATGCAGAAGGATTTATTAGGTTTCTTTCCTTGAGGAAAAAAATCAAATCTCACTACTCAGATCAAGATTAAAAGCAAATTAATAATCATCTGATGAAATACACCATTAACTGGCATATGAAGTATGAATATGAAGTTTAAATGAAATTATTTCATGTGTACACTTGATTATGTGGCTTAATGAAGTGGATAATGTTTAATAGTCAAAAATAAAAAACATATTTGACTATAACCTTAAGTCAATAATACTTTATGGTCAATAACAGAAATATATGTTTGACTTTAAAATGGCCACTTTTTTGAGTGGAAACTTATTGTGATCCTCCTCCTTCACCCCCATGAGTGCTAGGATTTGAGTCATGAGCCACCATACAGTGCCTAAGGAATTAGACTGAGATTTAAACATGAATTTATGCCAGTCAATAGTGGTACTGAAACATCCTACATGATACAGAGCAAAATAAAAAATGACCTGAAACTTAAACCCAAGAATTTTAAGTCAGATCAGAAGGCTGGTAGTAACAGCTGATATCTCTTGAGGAAAGAAAATCAAAATCAGAGAGAAATGAAAATTAAAATTACATAGTCACCAGGTGCTTTTCTCAGTGACCAAAATGAATTACACAAGAAAAGACACCAAGACTGAGCTGTGGCTGCTGTGTGACACCCAGTCCTCCCTACAATGAGCAGACATGACGGGCCTCACGCTGTCTCACAAGCTAGGATGCAGAAGTAACATGCTATGCAAGATGCTAGCAGGATGTCCTTGGGACTCAGAAACAAGGTGGCATAATGACAGTTTGAGGAACCCTAGGAAGCCATAATAGGATGACCGCCATCTCCTGAGCTAGCCAGGAAAGGCTTCCATACCTTGATTGAACCCTACCACAGGAAGAGAAGGATAGGACCTACAGTGGCAGGGAGAGGGCCACTTGGGGAGATGCAAGTCTATGTCACACCATTGCTACAGACCTGAGGATCCTGAGACATTTCCAACAAGAGAGCAACAAACTAGACAGCCATAGAGACAGTCACTTTGGGGAAAAAAAATCTCTGATGCAGTCTGACTTACACTGTTCTCCTCCCAGGGGCCAATCCAGCTTTACTGTGCCTGAAGTTTCTGTAAATTGGAAAATCCACTTTCGGGAAAAGAACACAAAATTACATAGGCAACATTAGGCACAAAAATAAGCACGTATCGCAAATGATCAAATTAATCACAACCATTTACTGGAGACTCAGAGTTTCCTGGTTTCTCCTGAGATCTTGCACAATTACTGGAAACATTTAATAACACAAACTCACGGTCCAGGCTTTTTGCCCTCCCCACATGGTTACTGCCAGGGCTCTGGTTGTTCTGCAGTATACCCCAGAAAAAAGGGCCCTGAGAGATGTGGATGTCTCTTGTCTGTGTGTTCTGCTTGGCCTCTACTGTTAGCAAAAGAGAAAGGGGCTGCTGTTATTTTCATAGGACAATTACACAATAGTTGCAAACAGTTTTCTGAGAGGGAGAGCAAGGGTCTCAGCTTGGTAAACTTTACAGAGGCAAAGCCTTTAGTATGATGGAAAGCTCCACTTATAGCCTGAACTTATGTGGTGAACTCTCTGGGAGGAGGATCTTGAAGTCCTAACCCCCAATCTTAGTGTTCTCATTAAAGGAGGACCCATTGGACAGAGAGGTAGCCTGGCACAGATGTGAAGACAGTGAGAGAGCAAGAGCTGCCAAGGATAGAGAAAAGGAACCAGTGGATTAGTAGGGTTCCCTGCTGACACTCAGCCTCAGACTGACCTCCAGAGCACAGAAACCTGAAGAAACTTCTATTGTCCTCGACCTCCCAGGTTTCTGGTACTTTGTACCATTTACAGCCTTATGGAAAAACTCATGAATCTCATAATTTTCTTACCCATGTGTTGGTGGCCTACACTTGCAGCTATAATTAGTCAACATAAACGGGTCTTTCTTGTCTCTCTTTTGACACTTTCCTACATGTATACAGTGCATTTTCATCCTACTTCCAGTTACCACCTTGCATCCCTCTCCCTCTAAAAACCCTCACTTTTCCATTGAATTCCTGTCTTTAATGCTTTTTTTCCCTTTGAACACACTATTAGATAAGGGTCACAGGCATGATTCTCAGCTTCTGGCTTCAGTGTTTAATTCAGTTTTTAAGTATTTTATTGAGAATTTCTGTATCTATGTTCATTAGGGAGACTGATCTATAATTTTGAGTTAATTTGTGTCTTTCATAGGTTTTGGCATTAAGGAATCACTGTCTTTATAGGAAAAGTTTGTGTGTATTCCTTTCCTTTATATGGAACAGTTGAAAAAGTATTAGTTTTAATTCTATCAAATTCTGGTAAAATTCTCCCATTAATCTGTCTTTAATCAAGACATTGTCAATCTCATTACTTCCTATAGAAATGTTTAAATTATGAATCTGTGATGGTTAAATTTTGATGTCAACTTGACCTTTCAAGTAATCTTGGGTGGGTCTCTGAGGATGTTTACAGGAAAGCAGCCTCTCAGTAGGGGGCAGGAGGTAAGGAAGCTCAAAGAAGCTAGAAGTAAACATCCTTTCCTGTGTGGGCAGTGCAGGAAGGAAATTCCAGAGACTCAGGAAGCCATTAAGTTTGGGGAAGGGTTGTAAGACCCCACCCTAGGTCTATATAAAGGTGAAAGGATTCTCTCCTTCCTCTCCTGCCTGTTTGCTGTTCTGTGTGTATGATGTTGGTGGTGGGTTTCTCCCTCTGCTTGGACCTGTGAAAGGGGAGCAGCCTCTTTTGCATTCTGGAACTTCCCCTGTATCTATAGCTACAAATAAATCCTTTCCTCCCATACACCGTGCCTGGTTTGGAGATTCATCCCAGTGGCGTGTGGCAGAATCTCATCTTGGTTATTCTTGGCTCATCTTGTGCATATAGAAATTTACCCATTTCTTTCAGCTTGGGGGCATATAGTTTTTTTTAAGTATGTCATTATTTTTTTCTTGGTATCTGTTTTAATGTTTCTCTTTTCATATCTAATTAATCTGGGTGTTGTCTTTTTTGGTGGCTTGGTTAACTAATTATTATCAATCTTGTTTATCTTCTCAAAGAACCAACTTCTCATTGGTCTGAACCTATTTATTCCCTGATTACTAGTTCATTAATTTCTGCCTTGACCTTACCTGTTTCTTCCAATCTACTGTTTTGTTCTTATCATTCCAAGGCCTTTAGGTTATTTATTAAAATCTCTCCAATTTGCTAATGAAAGCCATAAAGTACTTGAGCTTTATAGGACTGCCTCCACTGCACCCTTGTATTCTCATGTTCATTCAACTCAGTTACGTCTGTTTTTTTTTCAATTGTTTATTCATGTCCTTTTAAAGCTCTTTGTATGTATTGTCATAATTGTGCTTTTGAACGCTAGAAATTCTTTTAAGTAGCTCTCATGGGAGACCTCTACAGGAATGAGCATTCTTGGCGGGGACATATTGTCTTGGATTTTGTGTTACTCATCTTGCACTGGGGTTTGTCCCTGTTGGTTGAAAATGCAGGACTCACGCAGTAGCAGCTCCACACCTGGAGTGCTGGGTATGCACAGCAGGATTGTGCCTGTGGAGCATCAGACTCCAAGCAGTCACTGGGAGGTACTCCTGGGGAAGCGAAAGAGAGCAGGAGAATGTCTGTGGAGCAGCCAAGCTGGCCCTTTAATGCCCATCTCCACTTATGGTTCTCGTCATCTCCCACAGTATAACCAGAGACTGTTTCTGTTAGGGAAAGAGTGCCTTCTTTAAAATACAATGGGACAGGACAGGAGAGATAGGTCAGTGGTTAAAAGCACTTGCCTGCAAAACCTACAAACTCAGTCAGATTCCATTCTCCAGTAACCACATAAAGCCAGATGCACAAAAGGGGCACATGCATCTGGAATGTTCATTCGCAGTGGCTAGAGGCCCTGGTGTGTCCATTCTCTCTATCTCTCTTCTATCTCTATCTCTCTCTGCTTGCAAGTAAATTAATATTTTTTTAAAAAACATAGAATGGGACTTTAGGCACTGTTTGAGTGTGCTTATCTGGTGTGTGAAAGTTTCTCCCTCAGGAGACATATTCACTTTTTCATTCCAGATAGCATCCAAGCAACCGACCAAAGCATGATTACACCAAGACCAATTCTGGTGAGCCAAAGAGTTTATTGGTGTTAGTTACAGAGCACAGGTGAGGGGCTGTTGACAGCAGCATGGGCAACTCAAAGCGAGCTGCATAGCCCAAAGGCCCACCTCAACATGTGATGACTGATGGAAGGAAGCTGCATCTCTGGAGCTCACTGCAGGACTCCCAGGAAGTTTGGCTCTTTGGAAAGTTTCCCAAGCAGTTGTTTACACATTATACAACCTTAGGGAGGTGGTCTTGTGACCACAGAAATTTCAGTTTTCCCAGACTTGTTGGCTTCCTAAACCTCCATCCTCCCTCCAGTAGGAAAATTTTCAATGGAGGAAATTTCTATAGAACCATATAAAACCTGGTAACTTTAACTCAGTAATGGAGCAAAATCAGTATTTTCTTGATTGTAAATTTAACACATGGTCTTTCTCCTGAAACCTAAAACTTAACCAAATTCTTAAGCTTGTATTTGGTCCTTCATTCATGCATTTCAAGAAATCTAGTTAGAATCTGCCACATTCCAG
This sequence comes from Zapus hudsonius, assembly GCA_004024765.1. NCBI lineage: Eukaryota > Metazoa > Chordata > Mammalia > Rodentia > Dipodidae > Zapus > Zapus hudsonius. The sequence continues at coordinate 17,918 of PVHP010009457.1, read as the reverse complement.
CTGTCCAGATATAGTCCTTTTGTTCATTACATTGAGGAACACTTTCATATCTGCAGTAACTAGAGTTCCCCTGGTAGAAACCCATGGGCTCCTAGGAAGATTTCCATGCCTAGTAATGTAGCCCACCTTATTGGACAGAGCCTGCATTATGGAAGCGCTGCCTCCCTCACAAGTATGATGTGTTTGTCTGTCCCCAAACTTCTCTTAGACACACTGTATGCCTCACCCCATGGCTCAAAAAAAAAAAAAAAAAAAAAAAAAAAAGCTGTGCTTTGTCGATCTGTGGATCAAAGTATCAGGTTTCTAGGTTCTCAATGGAGGGCCTAGATGAACAGTTCATTGGATGTAAGACTTGATTGAAACTGGGTGAAGGGAGAGAGAGATGAGAGAGAGAGAGAGAGAGAGAGGGAGAGAAAGAGAGAGAGAGATGTGCACAATACCTGAGGCAGGAGAGCTTGAAAAAGAGTGGGTGAGGAGGGCCAGGGAGTGGGTTTTATCGGAAGAGAAGACTCTGTGTGCGAAAGTGGTCTTGGATGATGTAGAGAGATATGGGTTAGAGATGGACGCCTCCCTCCTCTTAAGCCAGAGTTCCACTTGATTACTACGTGATCATAATTTTACAAACTGTAAAGAAGAAATAAAACATTTTAACACCCAATTAAAAACAATTAAGGAAAACACTTCTGCTTTTTGCTTCATCAACCTGTCATTGTGACAATAGATGTAATGTTTCAAAATCAGACATAAAGTCAACGTTTTTAATGTAATTAAATATTTTGTAACTTAAAAAATATATAGTGCCTTTTCATTTCTTAGATTTCTATAACTAGAAAGTAGAAAATAACCAAGATAATCAACTTATAAAGAGGAAAGGCTGATTTGGGGTAATGTTTCAGAGGAGTCAACCCAAGCCTACTTGGTCTCATAGATTTGGGCATATGACAGTACCAGTGCATTATGGGAAAGAATGGCAGAGAAGGCTCCTCCTCTCATGGTGGCCAGTAAAGAGACTGATAGGAAGGAGGTAGGGTCCCAATACCACTCCAATGTCATGTCCATAATGACCTGATTTCTTTCCACTACACCCCACTACCCAAAGATTCCACAACCTCCCTATTCAGAGACCAAGCCTTTAAGCACATGGGTCTTTGGAGGAGATTGCAGATCCAACTACAGCAACCTATAACAGAATCCCAAATATGTAAAATGTTCCTCACATACTTGTTTAATATATGTGTGTTTTTGTTTCAACATCAAAAAAGACTGATTGTATTTACTTTAGTTGTTTACTATGAAGATTCATAGTGAGATTCATAGAAGATTAATGTGATAACAGCTCAGAAAAATCTGGCATAAGCTTTGTTTTCAGTAAATTTCAATTAATTTTCACTTCCCTTTTTTAGCTGTTGTACTTTTTTATTTGTTGTATTTAAAAACCATTAATCCAAAGCTTTTAATGTTAATCTGATTCCATTAATATGGTATAATATTTTTTCCAAGGGAAAATATGTACAAAAGAATCCACTTCATAGAGCATTACCTATTTTGTCAGGGTAAAATCTATTTATACAAGATTATTGAGTTATGTATGAAAAACTAAAGAAAATTACTGTGTGCTGTGCATACACAATCCAAAGGGAGGGGAGAACACATCCCAGGAATAACCCAGTAACAGGAGAGAGGGAGCTTCCTTGGCCATGGCCTTAAGAGCAGTCCATCACATGGAATTGAGTTCTTTCTGTCAATTCTCTTCCATTTCATTCAGCTATTTGTTCATGACCCTATTAAATTTGTTAAATTATACCTATCATAATTGCATTTTGGAAGACTTTCTCTTTTGCTTCTTCTAAATAGGTCTCACTAAAAGCTTTCACTGAGGGATTAGGCTTTCTTTACATGTTTTTATTAATTTGAAAGACAGCAAGACAGTGAAACAGAGAGAATGGGAATTCGAATACAAATGAATTTCAGATGTGTTTGCCACTTTGTGCATATAGTTTTACGTGGGTACTGGGGAATTTAACCCAGACCAGAAGGCTTTGCAAACAAGCTCTTTTAACTGCTGAGTGTCTATTTCCCAGGGATTAGGCATTTTTGAGAGGGATATCTTGCCTTGGTTTCTTGTGCTATTTGTTTTGGGCTGGAGTTTGCCCAGTTGGAGATAATCACTTTGTCTTGGTGAGAATACTGCCATAGCAGCTCTAGTGAGGCCTGTGTTGAGTAGACTAGTCAACCTTGATCTGAGTTGGTGTGGGATAGCAGTTTAACTGCAGGTCTGGTGTGTGCACTCTGGAAGTTTGCAGTCTACAATATGCGTGTGCTATCTCAACAAGACTATGGGGTAGGTGCACTGGAGATTGGGTCCAGTTCTACCAGAGGAAAAAGGGCCTAGTCTCTTTGTTCTTACACAGATAAAGGGACAGGTGGGTGGGCAGGGGAGTATGGGTGGGCAAACAGGCTGATTTCCCAGTCTAGGCATGTGCAGGTGGGCTGGCCAGGGAGTGGAGATGGTACCAAGTAGACCTGATCCTTATTCTGGTCATGCCTAGGCCCAGAGGTCGACCTACATGATTGAATGGTGGAGGGAATTTTCACCTGGAAGCTGAGATATCTATGCTAAATGGATAGTCTACACACGTGTCTGGACTGGACTTGTTTGGGAATGCTTTAAAAATATTTTTAATACTACTTTTTGTATTTGCTTTTACTTGAGATCCTAAGAAAACAAAATCAGTTTTCTCACAGTTCTTCAAATCTCATATACACAAGAGGCACAAGTAAGTGAAATCACAATTGACTGGTGTAATGTTTACAGAAGGCCACTCACTGAGGGGTCAGGTCAATGCTGAGGCAGAGACCTCAAGCCTGGATGATAAAGGCCATCTCCTTCAGGATCATCAGGATGGGGAAAGATTCTCATGATTGTCGCAGGTTCCCTCAGCTTAAATTGAAACTTAGAGTAACTTTTTAAAGCAACTTCACAGATACCAGCTGCCACCTGTTTCCCCTACTCTAGTATGCATTTCCTTCTCTTTTGAGCTTGTTCAGTGTAATATATTTTCATATTGTCATTTTTCCTCTTTATCTTCAGATGTTCTCATATCTTCTCATTTATTGAAAAGAGAAAGTGGTCATCTCTCTTACATTATAGGGTTCTAATATAGGAATTTTGAGGCTCTTCACCAATGCAAGAGAAAAAATACTATTGACAATTTCCTCAGAATTACATTTGATTTTTAAAGCAAACTCTGAAAGCCAGAAGGGCTTAGAAGGTAGTATTTCAAGTTTTAAAGGACCATGACTACAAATCCAAACTAACATATACCCAGCAAAATTATCCTCCATAATAAAAGGTGATAGAAAGACTTTCCATGATAACAGATGGCTTTATGAATATATATGAGCACTAAGCCAGGTCTACAGGAATTACAGGATAGAATATTTCAGGGTAAAGAGAAGAATCAAGATACTCAGGAGGATACAGGAGGTATTTGATGGTTTGAATTAGATGTCCCCCACAAACTCATGTGTTATGAATGCTTGCTTACCACTTGGTGGTAACTTGGAAGGTGGAGCCTTGCTGGGGGAGGTGTATTTCTGGAGAAGGACTTTGAGGTTTATTAGCCCCTAGCTTGCCAGTGTGAGGTTGACTCACTCTCCTGCTGCTGTTTTGCAGCTGCTATAGTAGAGGTGATGACCAGCCTCTGCTCATGCCCTGCTTCCCCTTGTGATCAGGGAGCTTCCCCTCAAGACTATAAACCAAATAAATCCTTTCCTCCCATAAGCTCCTTCTGATTGGGTGCTTTGTCCCAGCAACAATATGGTAACTATAGCAATGGAAAAGTCAATAGTCAAAGGTAGAACAGTCGTAGCAGCAAATGAAAATCAAGAAAATGCCAACTCCACCAAATCTTCAACTTGGCAGGATTAAATCAAACCTCTCAATTTACAGCTCTGAATATCAATGGGCTCAAAATGCCAATCAAGATGCATGTATTATTGGGCTTGACTGGAAAATTGGTTCAATGCCTATGTTGTCTTCAAGCAACTCACCTTAGTATTAAAGACAGACACCATTTGTGGTGAAAAAATACAAAAAGATATTTCAAGATTTCAAGCAAGTGAACATAGGAAATTAACAAATGTAAACAAGTGTGACATATGAATATCTTATAAAATAGATTTTATGCATAGTAATTACCATTAAAATTTCAGCACAATTCTTCACAGAAATAGAAAACTAGTCTCAAAATTCATGTGGAAGCACAAAAGGTCTTAGATAGCGAAAAATCCTCATATATATATATATATATATATGTATCTTACATGGTATATGTATACACATACACACATGTGAAATCTGGTGGTATCACCATATCTGATTTCAAGATACACTACATAGACACACTCATAAAAACAGTATGGTACTGGCACAAAATGAACACATAGATTATTGGAATAGAATAGGAGATTTAGGGAGAAAGTCTAATATCTAGAAACATGTGATCTTTGACAAAGAGACTGAACATGCAAACTGAAGAAAAGATAGCACTTTCAACAAATGGTACTGGAGAAACTTGGTAAACAAATGTGGAAGAATGAAACTTGGATCTTTTCTCTCACTGCACTCAGAAAAAAATCAAATCCAAATAGGTCAAGGACTTCAATATAAGACCTGAAACTGTGAAACAATTAGAAATATGGGAAGAACCATCCAAGATATAGATATAGGAAAAGACTTTTTGACTATGGCTTCAGTAACTCAGGGCAAAAGAGAAACATTCAACCAATGGGATTACATGAAACTAAAAAGTTATTGTACAGATAAACAAATCATCCATTCAATCATTACACAAAATAAACAAAGTGATAAAATTTTTAGCAGTTATACATTTGTCTGAGGTTTAATATCTAGAATATATAAAGAACTCAAAAAGCTAAGCAATACAAAAAGACAACCCATTCAAAAAATGCGGCAGAGAACTGAACAGAGCCTCCAAGAAAGAAATACAAATGGACAATAAAAATCTAAAAAGATGTACATCTTTGCCTGTCATATAAATGTAAATTAAAACTACTTTCAGATTCCATGTAACATGAGAATGACTACCATCAAAAAAACCAACAAATCCTAGCAAAGATGTGAGGAAGGAGGTGCTTTCATCCATTGTTGGTGGTAGCGCAAACATGAACAGTCACTATGGAAATCAGTATGGAGGTTTCTCAAAAATTGAGAAATAAGTCTGCCACTACACCCAGCTATATGGCATATACCCTAGAGACTCTCCTCTTTATTCATCTATATTTGTTGCTTCTCTATTCACAATAGGTAAGAAATGGATTAAACTAGATGTCCATCAACCAATGAATGGAAGATGAAGATGTACATATACACAATGAAATTCTACTCAATAGAAAAAAATGAAATTTTAAAGACAATGAATAGATCTAGAAAAAAACTGTACTGAGTTTACCAGACACAGAAAGACAAATATAACCTGCTCCCACATATACATATGCATATACACATGCATATCATACACATACACATACATATAATATGCATATAATATACATATATGCATACGTGTACACATACATATACACACATACCCATATACACACATACACTTACACATACACACATACACATACACATATACATATACATATATATACATATACATGTGCACATATATATACATAGACTAGTTTTATTTATAAACTTATAAGAAAATATATATATATATATATATAGACTAGTTTTATTTGCTTATAAGTTATAGTAAACATCTGTAGTCCTGGCTAGGAAGCCAGAGAATGAGGCATGGAGACAAAACAAGCAGGGAGGGCTAACTGGAGAGGATAGTAGGCAGTCAATTAAAGGGACAGAACAGGGGGTAGAAGATTCTGGAAGTACAAGGAAATGGGAGAGAGAGGAAGGAAGAGATATACAAACCTAAAAGTGTCATGAATCAGTACAATAAAAACCTATTCTTTGTGAGGTAAGTAAACTATATAATGAAGGACAGACAGAAAGAAGAGATTGGGCTTGAAGGATGAAGAAAGCTTTACTCTAAAACCATAGGATGTTGATGATAAAGCCCAGTGCCAGAATTGATTTAGCCCCAGCAATAAGTTGTTGTTCAAGAAGGCCCCAAAACAATGTAGTATTCCATTGCCAAAACAGTTGGGTATTCACTAAAGCTAAATGGTAAGGCCCTACTGCTGATGACACTACATGCTACAGTCCCAAAACATAGAGATATCAATCTGGAACTAAGGTGGAAGCCAGCAGCCTGCTGGCTAGCTCTCATAGTACAGGAAAGTGCTGTATGAGCTGCTAGGGATACAAGTCACCAACAGTGGGCACCACATGGATTTTTCAAGCTAAAGAATTCAACCACTCAGACAAGTTGAACCAACTGGTGCAATATTAGCACATAGGTTATAGGGGTAATCAACTGCTGTCTGATAGGATATGAGGCCTTCTCAGTGGGAGGGAACTTAGGTCTGGTACCTAGAACTGAGTCAAAAGCTATGGCTTGGGAGTTCATCAACCTTAGGGGTAAGCTTCTACTGTTCTTTGGTTAAAAGGAGGCTTTATGCCTGTCAAAATATCTTTTAAATATCCTAAATATCCATGTTTATTCCTTTTCATCCAATTCTGTTCTCACTCTGTTAGAGAATCTATATTTACAGATGGCAATCAATACCATGGTGACCCAAGATCTATCAGAATGACAAGAAAAGAAAACTGTGCCAAACATGAGATGAGTCACTTCTATCACATCTGCCAGGGCCCAGGAAATATTACAGATGAAATGGCAGATTCAATATACATGCTGCTCTCACCTCTAGCCCAAGAAACTCCTCCAGGATGATTGTAGTAGATACTGTGGAGACTCAAAACTTACCGAAACAGAAAATTAGAGGCAGTGGAGAGTACAACACTAACAGAGACTTAAAACACACCCTCCAACGCTTAGGGAACACTGTAGAATAGGGGTAGAAAAGAATGTAAGAGTTGCAGAGTGGGAAGGTTTACTATGAGCCACTGGCCCTCTTCCCCCCATCCCACACAGGGACTCACTGGTGCATTTATTACCTCACAGTGATTACTGTGGGAGACCCTTTAGTGAAAAGAGGATGGGGAAAGGTGACATAAGAGTAAACCCGATGGCCATATTCCTAATTTGCAATGTAATCAATCAATACTGGTGATCAATATTACCAGTTTGCAATCATCCCTATTACTGATGACACTACAGGCTGCAATCACCAGACATAGACTAGATATCAATCTGGAATTAAGGTGGAAGCCAGCTCCTTGCTGGCTTCATATATTATAGTTCTCAATAAACAAAAGAAATTAAAACATGAGATTTCCTTGAGAAGGAATCATAAAGAGGGTGTGTTAGAGTATTCTCATGCCATGGTGCATGTGTGAAGGTCTTAGAATAATCTACGTGTGCTAAAATGTGTTTTCCATGAGCACTCTGTTTAGCAATTATGACGCCAGCCTAGTAAAACAGGGCTCACACTTATGTTTGCTCTCCTATAGCTGCTGGATGCTCAGGAGAAATCAGAGCTGCTTGGGATTCCTTTCCAAGCTGAACATATTCCAATCTAAGAGTTCCTAATAAATTAGTTAACGGGGTTTAGCCTTTATTTCAGGTTAACTGGTGTGTGGGCTGATTGCCGTTGTCCAACTTTCCAAATTATTTATCTTGTGAACCAATTAGCTTGAATTGTCTTGAGTGCAGCAGAAGGTGTACAGTTACTCTATGTCCTCAGTTTTCAGTACTATGATGAGCCTCAGTTTAAAGGGAGACCCCACCTTACCACTAGCCTTACTAACTTCTTGACTACCTTCATGAAATCAAGTATATTATGTCTACTAAATATTTCACCAAGATTACTGAAGCTGTAACAGTACAAATATTCTCTTAGCCTTCGTCTTTGTTCTTCAATCATGGTAAGTAAAAGACAAAAAATATCATCACATCTGTTTTTAATGTCGGGCTCTCAAATGATTCCTCATTAGTACTTAACTGTAATCTGACTGGTGATTTTGGAAGGCAAGGATATTATGCTAATGACCTCACAAATGGCAGTCCATAACCACCGAAATGAGACAGACTGGGGATTCAGTACTTGAGAATATAGCGATTTCCATTAACTGTAAGAATGAGCAGAACATGCTCAAATTACACTAGTAATGGTTAGTCAAGGAGAGATCCCAGGAAATATAAGCTGTTAAGCATCATGAGAATTGTTTCTGTGTTCTGAAGCCAATGCCAGCAGTAAATGATACGACAACTGCAGAAAGTCATAATTGAAAAAACATCATCTTGCTCAGATCACTAGGAAGACTGAAATTTAACTGCAAAAAAAAAGTCTGTCTGCAGTATTCCATTAAGAAATTCATCTTGGCAATGGAAGTGCTTCCCTTACTATTAGTCTTTAATTTTCTTTGCAGGACAATGTATAACTCCACATGAAGAAATATCAAGTGAAGTGATTCATGTCTAAGTGAAATCCAAACAAATTTGATTATTTTCTACATGATTATTGAGTAGTTTTTCTTTTATCATTCCTTTCATATGGTCCTGGAAGTGGCATGCCTAGAATTGCAAAGCATGGCATTACAGTTCTGATGAAAACAACCATGATGCCAAGCAGGTGGGCTGTGACAACATAAGAAAATGATAGGACAGCAGGCTGCTTCATCACACCAGAATTTTCTTGTCTCATAAAGAGTAGAGGATGATTATTTTGGAAGGTGTTCTATTCCATTATGAATAATTCAAGTGAAATTTGTACTTGTAAAAATTCTATATGTGCACAAAGTATATGAGTCAAAGTGTCCTTTTTCCTATTTTGGTTTTTTCCCAAGTATCCAAAGAATCAAGCCTGAATTTCAAACTAATTTATATACTATGTCTGCAGCTTGGGGAATAAACCTCTCCTTTAGATTCCAATGAGCAAAAAGTCCTGCTGGCCAACAGGGTACCTAACAGTAAAGGAATAGGAAACAGTACACTTAGCCAAGACAAGTTCATTGGGCAAGGGAAGATGGTCAGAGAAGATGTCTGTCATCACTATTTATTGCCTGCACAGGGCTTCCCACATTTTTATCTATGCAAAACAACGATAAATAAAAGGCCCAATTTCACTCAGAACCATGAAGACACTGAGATTCAAGGAATGCTACAAAGGTTTCTCTCCATAATATTGGAGCATAAAAAAGCAGTTTTCTTATAAATGCTTCAGGGTACTTCAAAATTTACCAATTGTGAGATTTCTGATAATTTACCAAAAGTGCAGCGAGGATATGGGAAGGAGAGAGGTGGGCATGACCAGTTAACTGATGAGAAAGAGCTGTTCTTGAAGTCGTTGACAGAAAATACACAGATCACACTTCAAAGGGAATAAGAAAAAGTTCATTCTAGAGCCAAATATGAACCCAAAAGTACATGTTTAGGTTTCCAAAAATTCCATGTTCCATCACGTTAACAAATTCATGAACTTTCTATACCGACAGAAAAAAAGAAGGTCATAAATAGGACATTTTCAACCACATTGGTAGAAACATCAAGTAGGCTAGTGTGTCACTTTGATTCAGGTGTCCCACAGAAACTTTTGTGTTATGAATGACTGGACCAATGAAAAACCAATAACTATTGGTTTTTCATTGGTCCAGTCTCTACTTGTTATGCCTTATAGCAATTCCAATCTTGGCATTGGAAACTTGTTGGAGGTGTGTTGTGGGGATAGGGTGATGGGTATTGTAGCCATTTTCCTCTTGCCAGTGTTTGGTACACTCTCCTCTTGCTGTTGTCCATCTAATGTTGGCCACTAGGTGATGTTCACCCTCTGCTCATGGCATCATTTTTTCCCTGCTATCATGGAGCTTCCCCTTGAGTTTTTAAGCTAAAATTAAACCTTTCTGCTAAACGCTACTTTTGGTCAGTTTCTTTGTGCCAGCAATGAGAAGATTACAATAGTGAATCGGTATTGAGACGTGAGATCCTTGCTGCTAAAACCTATTTCTGTGGCTGTGGCCTTTAGAACTGATTTGTAGGAGGATTGTGGACCGATTTGAAATCATGGGCTGGAGCCTCTTTGCAGTGTTGTAAGGACTACTTCATGGACCATTCTTGTCAGAGTTGAAAAACCAGAATGTAGTATTAACTAAGGGCTCTCTGAGGTTTGGTTTATGGGCAAAAGAAATAACTTTTGTTGGAACTGGTCTAGAAGTAGTTTGTGTGAGAAGCTTGCTACATTCTGCCTGCTTGTGTCCTGAGAACTTGTGCAAATATATATGATTTATGCAGGAATATGATAAATATATATGATATCTATATTTATATCTATATGATATACATGTCATATATATCTATATCTATGTTATATATATATATTGTCATATATATCTATATCTATGTTATATATATATATATATATATATATATATATATATATATATATATATATATATATATATATATATATATATATGTAGGAACCATATATAGTTGGAAAAATTCAAGCTATTTTAAAATTACTGGCACAGAGACAGGTTTCAGGTTACTGAAGCTGCTATTGTCAAGCAAATTACCATCATTAACTGCTTTACATTGAAACAATCGAAAAGATGCCTGAAGTAAATTCCTTCCAGGAAAGACTGAGTGGTAGAAATGCACACTCTCAGGAATGAAAATCACTGACAGGAAGAAATCTGTTCTTTAAGATCACCACATGTTTCCTGCCTGTGTAAACAATATGGCTCTCTCTGCACACCTGATATTGGTTTTGGAGGCATTAAAATGCATGTAAGTGGGTCATGAAGTGCACATGGTTCCAGGAGTTCTTGCTGAAATGTGGATTAGCAAACAGGCTGTGAAATCTATGATAGAGAAGCAAATGAGGCCTTCATAAGATGGAAGGTGGTTTGCAATGGAGAACCAAAGAAGTTTTGGATTTACCAAAACAGTACAAGGTCTACCATGGAGCATGGTTAGCTCAGGATGGAAGTTTTCCATGAATTCTAAGCCCAGCTGGAGGGGTGGAAATGGAAAATCCAGAGATTGACATCACTGGTTATGGATGTCAGACTTGAACTGCATATGTTTGATGTGGACCTGATGGTTATTGGTTTTTCATTGGTCCAGTCTACTTGTTATGCCTTATAGCAATGGAAATGTTTACCCTGTGCATTATTTGTTGGAAGTATGTTTTGCTTTTACAGGACTCAGTTAAGAGATAGTCGTGAATCTCAGACAAGATCTGGGACTCTAGAAAAATCTTAACGTTGTAAAGACTATGAGGACCTTTAAAGTTAAACTGAATACAATTTTCAATGTGAGATGGCCATCAATCTTGGGGGCCAGGGGTGGAATGTAGTAGTTTGAATGTATATCCACCATAGACTCAGATGTTTTATTAAAGCTTATAACTTGGTTTCACAGCTGCCTGACTGAATGAGGTGTCACTGTGGAGGACACTGGTGTTTAGTCCTAAAATGTTTTGGGAGGTGGATCTGAATTCCAGCCCAACGTTATGCAGTGAGGTTATGATGTGGGCATTTTGGGGCTCAGGGTAGTCCCCAAATTCATGAATCCCAAGTTATAGGTTCTTTCCTAATCTTTAATGAAAAATAATAAAGATGGAATCAGGAAGGGTGAAATTATGAATTATTGAGTTTATTTGGGAGAGAAATCACAATTTGTGGAGTTTACTTAAAGGGAATTGGAACCTGGAAAGGAAGACTGGAACATTTTTATGTGGAAAACATCTTTCAGAAAAATAGAAGTTTGGGAGAAACTGATGCGTAGGAAGTGAAATTAGAATGAAGCTGGGGACCACTTGGAAAACTAGAGAAACCAAGGCTTTGAAAGTGAATTGCAGGGCTGGAGAGATGGCTCAGCGGTTAAGGCACTTGCCTCCAGTGCCTAAGGCCCCTGGTTCAATTCCCCAGGACCCATATAAGACAGACCCACAAGGTGGTGACCCTGGTGCTCAATCTCTCTCTCTCTTTCTCTCTATCTCTCTATCTTTCTGCTTGACAATGAATAAATAAAACATTAAAAAAAAGAAAGTGAATTGCAGTAGGGCCTATGAAAACGTGGCTTTACAACTTCAGTGTTTTTCCTAAATTGAGGGGCACCTAAATTATTTCAACATACTAGTGCTATAAGAAAATATCCTCTGAACAACTTCTAAAATGCTTGGCTGTTTGCCTAAACTACCAATAGAGTACTGTCTTTGAGAACAAAGGAAATTTCCTCAGCTCTGGGCTCGGCTATACCTCATGAGTTGAGTGCCTGACATTCACCGAAACACAAAACCTCCACTGAGTAAGTCAGAAGCCTCCAGATTCTTATCTTGTGAGTTTTGGTGAATGAAATCCACAGATTATAGAGGGCAATATTTACAAAGATTTTATAATAGAGATTATAGAGTTTAAGAGAAGGCAGAGTTTATATGAGGGACTTCCTGGAAATGGGAAAGCCCACCAGGAGACCCTAATTGAGGTGATTTATAGAAATTTACTGGTTGGGAGATGAAGTAGTCCAGTTCTCATACCAGGTGTTGAAGGCATTTACATTCATAGGCAAGCCAATTATCCTTCCTAGAAGAGAGTGTTCTTTCAGAAAAGACAGAGATAAGGAAAAGACAAATTCCATGCCCCCCTACCCTTACGTTTTTGGATTCTAGCAAGGCTAAAGATTTGAGAATTCCTTTAGGGAAGAAAGAATCAAAATCATCCTTTCAGACTCAAGGACATTGTTTTACTTCCAGGAGCCCAGCCACCCCTAACTTTCCTCACAACTGTGCTGACTCACTTACTCCATCAAACAATAGAACTTTGCTTGGCTTTATCTCCCTTAAGAATTTTGATTTTTCTGGGTAATGATGTCATCCCTGAGCCTTCCATCTAATACCATTTTCCTGTGCTGGCTACAGCAGGTGCTATGTCATCATTACTTCTCCTTCTAAAATTACATAAAAACATAAAACTGATGCAAATTTTAAATTAGTTTTTTTTTTCTTTCAAAATTTACTACCTTTTTTTATATTTATTAAGTAGAAACCTTGTATGAACACATTGTGTGTTGGTACAACTGTTTCCCTCCTCCTTGCCCCTATTCTACTGAGGAACCTCAGTGAGATTGTTGGTATGCACCATGGGGTTGTGGGCTATGAGTCATTGCAGGGGAAGGGCAGTCCCTCTGGATATTCCCACCTACTTTAACTCTTACAATTTTTCGCCCCCTCTCCTACAAAACCCCTGATCTGTGGTAAGTTAACATACAAAACAATGGTTTTTGTTATGGCATTTCATAAATACATTAGTCCTTCTTCCCCATTCACATTCTAGGTCACCCTAACCCCTCTTGATAGTCCCTCTATACCTGCCAATATTTCCTCTTTGCCTTCATATCATATGTATTCCATTACTTTCATTGTTATCCCTAACCCAAGATCTCTTCTATTGTTTGAGTTTTATGATCTACACACACACACACACACACATCCCACACACACATATGCTCGCTCATACATTATACACTAAATTTTAGTATTAACACATGAGAATGAGAACATATGCTTTGTCTTTCTGAGCTTGTGATATTTTGATTAACATAGTGATTTTTAGTCCCCCATTCTTTTTTTTTTCTTGGAACTCATTATTTCATTTTTTCTTCAAGGCTGAGTAATATTCAGCTATGCATATTTTTACAGTCCATTCATCTCTAATGGGGTAATTGAAGTTCCCAGTTTAAAACTGAAGTGTACCTGGATTCTTGTCTTATAAAATTAAGGAATTAAAACTATAGCCCACCAGAGGATAAGGTATACTGGGAGACTTTATTTAAGAGGACGTAAGAAGCTACAGAGATCTCCAGCCATTAGTGAGGAGAGATCATAAGAGGGCTCCCATTATGAGGGAAAAAATGGTTCATGTGGGAGAGAAGACCCAGCCCCATCACCACAGCCCAGATGGATGGGGTGAAGGGGCCATACCCTGGAGCTTGCTTGAGCCCTGACCCCCATGGTTTCCCTGCCTGTCTACCCCTGCAGCTCCCCCAACGCCAACTCTTTATGATATCCATGCCCACCAACTCTGCACAATACCCCAAGCACTGGTCACTGAGGTATCCTCAAGCTCAGGTTTCTGTAGTTCTCCTATGTGCCTGCTAGCTCCTGTGGTTCTACCACAACCTGGTTCCTGCGGTTTACCCACATGATATATAGTCTGTGGGTGGCCAGTGATAGGCAGTTCACCCCCTTCCCCATCTTAAGTTGTCTCAAAGGTGTCCTGCACCCCCCCTAGCAGTCTACATAGGACCTGTCACTACACCCTCCACATACTAAGTCCCCATAGCTCCACACCCTTCCCAACAGTTTACCCCCAGTATCACCATTAAGTCCAGCCAGAGGTATCTGAGGGCACACACACAGATTAAACAAGTGAGGGCCCAACCCTACCAGGGGGGCCCATTGTCCCCCCAGAACACACTAGCAAAGTGTAATCAGATCAAAGGAATTCCACCAATCAACCCAAGTGGAATCGAAATGGGCAGACCTCAGCGCAAGAATACAGCACCAGCTGAGGAAACCATGCCAAATGGCAACAATGATATCACTGAAGAGAGAGAGCAGAGGCAGACCCAGGAAGACACGACACTAAACCCCGATTATACTGGAACAGATCTTAAGGAGAACTTAATGTTAGTCATGCTAGAAAAGATGGACCAGCATAATGAAAAGGTACAAAGTCAGCTCATTAGCTTTGCCACCAGGCTTAATGTAATTGGGGGGAACCTAATGAACTTCAGAAGAGATATATCAGAAATAAAGACAAACCTGCAAACTGAGGGTATCAAAAACCAGCTTTCCAAATTAACCAAAGATATCTGCAAATATAAGAATGACTGTCAGGAAGAAGTAATTAAATCAAACCTTGAAATGAAAACACATCTCAACAGGATGATAGAAGCAACCCAAAAAGAAGTTGCAGAAAACAAAAAACATATTGAAAAAATAAGAATGTCTCTAGAATCTCTTAATAACAGGATTAACCACTGGGAAAACAGAACCTCAGACATGGAAGACAAAACAGAGGAGAATTCACAAGAAATCAGAAACTTGACAAAATTAAAAGAGCAAGTGAACAAGACTCAAGGGAAATGTGGGATACCATAAAAAGACCTAATCTCAGCATCATGGGGATCCGAAAAGGAGAGGCAAACCAAGCTGGGGGCACAGAAAAATATTTTCAACAGAATTATTCAAGAAAATTTTCCACACTTGGCAAGAGATATCGCTATACTTCTAAAAAAAGATACACAGGACCCCAAAACAAATTGGACCAAAGGAGGAACACGCCAAGACATATCTATGTTACAATGCCAAATATTGAGGATAAAGAGAGAGTCTCAGAGCAACGAGAGAAAGGAAAATCACTTATAAAGGAAAATCCATCAGAATCACCTTAGACTTCTCCAGAGAAACTTTAAAGCAATCCTAGGTCTAAGGAAGTATGGATTCCAACCTAGACTACTGTACCCAGAAAAGTTATCCATCATAATAGATGGAGAAATGAAAGTATTCCATGAAATTAACCAGCTCTACAATTACTTGAACACAAAGACAAACCTTCAGAAGATATTTCACAAGATATCCCATGTAGACGAGACAAACATTTGACCTCAGCAAAGGAACAGAGAACAAACAAGGTAATACAAAAGAGATAGCAGCACCAGCTCAGATACCAACCTTCATATTCTCTACAACATGGCAAACCTCACAGTTATAACTTTGAATGTAAGTGGACTCAACTCTCCGATAAAAAGACACAGGATAGCAGGTTGGATCAGGAAAATGGACCCTTCCATCTGTTGCCTTCAAGAAACACACCTTATTGCTAAAGACAGTAACCTACTGAGAATAAAAGGGTGGAAAACAATTTTCCAATCATGTGGGAATAATAAAAAAGTGGGTGTAGCTACTCTACTATCTGACAAAATAGTCTTTAAACCGAGAACAATAAAAAAGGACGATGATGGCCACTTACTACTCATCAAGGGAATCATACAACAGGAAGACATCACTATAGTAAATATGTATGCACCAAATGCAAGGGCCCGTCAGCTCATTAAGCATAAATTACTCAAAAGCAAAGCAGATATAGATGCCAACACCAATCATAGTAGGAGACTTTAACACTCCACTGTCATCATTAGACAGATCATGTAAACAAAAGACAAGCAGGGAAATAAAGTTGCTAAATAGCACCATAGACAAGCTAGGGATAACAGACATTTACAGAACATTCCATCCCAAGGACACAGATTACATATTCTTCTCAGCACCGCATGGAACCTTTTCCAAAATTGACCACGTATTAGGCAACAAATCATCCCTCAACAAATTCAGAAAGATCAATATAATCCCCTGCATCATATTGGACCACAAGGCATTAAAGCTAGAAATTAACAATGGAAGAGGAACCAAAAATTTCAAAAGATATTGGTGACTGAACAACTCATTTCTGAATAATGAATGGGTCAAACAAGAAATCAGACAGGAAATCTGGAATTTCCTAGAAACAAATGATAATGAGGACACAATATTTCAGAACTTATGGAAAAAATGAAGACAGTCATCAGGGGGAAATTCATTGCACTAAATGCCTTCATAATGAAGACAGAGAGGTCTCAAATCAATCACCTATCCTCCCACCTATGGGCATTAGAACAGATGGAAAAATCTAACCCTAGGAGCTCAAGATGAAAGGAAGTAATTAAGATAAGAGCCGAGATTAATGACTTAGAAATAAAGAAAAAATAGACAAATCAAAGAGTTGGTTCTTTGAAAATGTCAATAAGGTTGAAAAACCCCTGGCCAATTTAATCAAACGAAAAACAGAGAAGGCCCAAATTAACAAAATAAAAAATGACAAGGGTGAGATCACAACAGATCCCTAAGAGATTGGAAGCATCGTCAGGTCATACTTCCAAACCCCATACTCCACAAATTAGAGAACCTGGAAGAAATGGATAAATTCCTGGGCATCTACCAACTACGAAAGCTCAGACCAGAACAGGTAAAGATCCTAAACAATCCGATAACAACCACAGAGATTGAATCGGTAATCAACAACCTCCACAAACGGAAAAGCCCAGGTCCAGATGGTTTCTCAGCTGAATTCTACCAAACCTTCATCATAGAACTGAAACCTCTCTTTCTGAAGCTTCTCAGGGGCATAGAAAAAGAGGATAGGCTCTCAAACTCCTTCTTCAAAGCTACCATCACCCTAATTCCCAAACCAGGCAAGGATGTAACAAGAAAAGAAAACTACAGACCCATATCCCTGATGAATTTGGACGCAAAAATCCTAAACAAAGTCTCAGCAAATTGTATACAAACCCACATCAAGACTATAATTCATCCTAACCAAGTCGGGTTCATCCCAGGGATGCAGGGATGGTTCAACATACAAAAGTAGAAAAATATAATTCACCACATTAGCAAAATCAATCACAAAAACAACAGGGTCATCTCAATTGATGTTGAGAAGGCTTTTGACAAAATTCAACACCACTTCATGTTCAAAACCCTGGAAAGAATTGGCATAGATAGCCTATACCTCAACATGATAAAGTCAATATACAGGTCTCCTAAAGCACAAATCATCCTCATGGGTGAATGACTCAAGGAGTTCCCCCTCAACTCAGGAACAAGACAGGGATGTCCACTCTCACCACTGCTATTTAACATAGTGCTTGAAGTTCTAGCCCAAGCAATAAGACAGGAGAATAGCATAAAAGGGATACAAATCGGAAAGGAAGAAGTCAAACTATCCCTCTTTGCAGATGACATGATCTTATATATATCAGACCCAA
>PVHP010009456.1:0-50387 GCA_004024765.1 Zapus hudsonius | reverse complement strand
GACACAGGCTGAGAGGAAGTTGAAGCTGAGGAGATAGGATTAGCTGTTTCTTCCCAGAAAGTCTTCTGACTGCATTCTAACCTATTCTGGGAGGCCCCTGTCCTGTTTTTACAGCTGGAGAGGCAAAGTGCAGAAACTTTTTGGCAGTCTGTGAGGGTGGAAGAGAGTTTCATTAACATCACCCAAGGGAACTTGGATGGAAAGAGCCAGCAATCCCAGCCTGGAGTTCTCATTTTGCAGGCACTGTGAGCTGGTGTCAGCCATAAGCCCTGAGTCCCAGGACTTACTCATAAGCCTGGGTCCATAAACATTCCTTTTGGGTGAGTCTCTGTCTGAGGCAGTTCTGTGCAAGTGGATTTAGGACAATGGCTAGAAGTGTTCATTGTGGACAAGGCATGCTCTTCCCTCCCTGGGACCAAGAGTGGCTAGTCTCTTTCTGTCCTGTTTCCTGTCTGGAAGGTTCCCTGGGCTCTGCAGTGGGCCTGAGGAGCAGGGGTTTCTTCCTGTCCTCTGCCACAGTGCAGACTGTCACTAGGAGTCTATGACATGCTCTGCAGACTGAAAGCCCCTTACAGGTGCAGGATTGTTCCAAGGACTGCAGGGAGAAGACACTTGGGACAGTCCTGGAGCTCCTGCCACCATTTCTGAGCCAGAAGAAACACTGCCAGAGGCTTGTTGCTGAAAGATTGGTTTGCTGAGACCCCTGATTTTTTCTTGTGTACACATCACTAGCCTTATGGAGAGCATGGCTGCTTCAGCCCCCTTTCCCAGCACTAACAGGGGTTTCTATGTCTAGGCTGGAGGTCTGGGGAGTGCTTGACATCTAGACATGTGCTTCTTTGCTCTTTACAGACAAATATTAACTTGCTTTCCCAGCCCTTTCTCTATCTCAGACCTGCTGCACCTTCCAACCCAAAAGTCTTAGAGAGCAACCTTTGTCAATGAGGGCTAAGCTATGGCTAGTCACCTCGTATCTTCAGAGCCTGGTGCTTTTCAGACACTCGGGGACTTTGAAATGAATGAACAGGGGGAAAGGGAGAGAGTCAACAGCAGGACTTAGTAAGAGATGAGCACGGACCTCCCCTTCCTGGATCACCCTTGAGGCTCACCCTTCTTTCTGCTTCTGACTCTAATGGGGTCACTGTGGGAAGGAAAACACATTCTTCCCATCACTTCTGAGCCTATTGTCTTAGAAAAACTAAGCCAGGGTGCAATGAAGGTCTCTGGGAACACAATACGGATGATTCTGAGGACAGCACCTTTTTGAAGGAAAGTTGCTGTTTGTCGATGACCTTTTTCCCACCCACGGATTGTCCTCAATTGCTAGATTTTAAAAAATATTTTATTTGTTTATAAGGAGAGAGAGAGAGAGAGAGAGAGAGAGAGAGAGAGAGAGAGAGAGAGAGAGAGAGAGAGAGAGAGAGAATGGGCACACCAGGGCCTCCAGCCACTGTAAATGAACTCCAGATGCACCCTACACTGTACATCCGGCTTATGTGTGTACTGGGGAATCAAACCCTGGTCCTTCTGCTCTTGAAGCATCCATCCTAACCGCTGAGCCATCCCTCCAGCCCCTCAATTGCTAGACTCTAAGTACAGTATCTGACCTTGTCAGTGTCCACGTGTAAGTTTCTCTTATCGCTGCAGTTCTTCAGGCCTCTGACTCAGCAGAAGTTCCTGAGCGTTGTGTAGATGATACCTTTGAGTGTTTTAGATAAAGAGCAATTTTTCAAAAAGTGCATTAAGACAGAACTTTAAAAAACAGCCGACGAAGTATCGCCTAAGACTAGTGTACCCTTAACCACATTTTTTGCTTACTTTTCAATATGTTTCCTTCATGGTTTTTCTTGTGGCTCAGTCTGCGCAGAGTGTGTGCTTGTTGAGAGCTTGATCTGTTTTTGACATTGTGTTTGCTGACCTCAGTCTTTCCGAGACCCTCTTCCCTCACAGGCTTGGTTTCGCCATGCCACCTGTAGTTGGCCAGTTTCAGTCTCTTGAAAAGAGGCCACATCTACTTCCTGGAGGGCTCCTGATCAGAAGCATGCATGGCTGGCTGTTCCTGATCTGGCTCCAGGGGCTGAGGCAGGCTGCCCTCCTTGACACAGGTAAGACCAGAACAGGGAGAGGAGGAGGCTGAACTTGGAGCCTTCCTGTCGGAGAAGGGGATGCCGCTCTCTGGGTGGCGGATGAAAGGACTTGCTGATCTTCAGGGTTGGGGTTCTGACTGGCTGGCTGTACAAGAAAGGAGGCTCATGGAGAAGAAGGGCCCAAGGAGGCTTCCAGAAACTCACTCCTGCTCCAGCTTTTCCGTATTTGAGGAACCTTCCAAGAAAACACTGCGAGTAGCTCTCTGTGGACAAAATACCTTCTTCCCAGTTTTCCAGACAGATTGAATTAGGTTACATTTATTTCTCTTGTGTTAAAGACCTTAGAGAGAGATTTTGAGGGAGGAAGGCACAAATATTTAAAGGCTTTCATATAGCTTGGTTTTCAGGCTGTTTCTTGACTCTTCTGAGAGTGGTGAGTGAGGGGCCCCGGAGGGTTCTGGGAAGCATTAAATGGTGAAGTGGATTGTTTTGCCCGGAAAGAAGTTTTCTTTTCTTTTTTTTTTTCTGTCCTTTCCTATTCTTCCTTTCCCTTCCTTTTCCTTTTATTTTTTTTTTCTTTGAGGTAGGGTCTTACTATAGCCAGGCTGACCTGGAATTCACTCTGTAGTCTCAGGGTGGCCTTGAACTCATGGCGATCCTCCTACCTCTGCCTCCCAAGTGCTGGGATTAAAGGTGTGCACCACCACGCCTGGCTCTTTTCTCTCCTTGTCTCTTCTCTTCTCTCTCTCCTTTTTCTCCTTGACACAGCATCTCACTATGTTTCTGAGGCTGGCCTAGAACTCACGATGTTGCCAGGCTGGCTGGAAACTTTCTTCTGATTCTTCTGTCTCGGCCTCCTGAGTGTAGGGATGATGGACATGCTGCCGAGAAGTAGAGTTCTTAGCAAATTTTCTGACCCCTGGATTTTTTGAACTTTTTTTTCCCTAACATCCCAAATGGCCCACGAACACATAGTCCATCTTTATTTAGAAGGTTAGGATGCTGAAGGTCATAAGATATGCTAAGTAGAGAGAAAAGAAATCTATGGAAATAATCACCCAGCCAACCATGAAGCAGAGTATCCTGGAGGGCAAGGTGCTACGTTGTGCAACAATAAGCCAGGCATTTAATAATGGGCTAATTAGAAAGCATGGGAAAGGGAGGTCACTATGTGCTGGGGTCCCTGGGAGGCAAGCTTATAAGTCAGTAGGGGCAGAGGGGTGATCTGGGGACTGGGGTGGGGTGCACAGAGAAGAGGGCTGGGAACAGGAGCTGGATGGACAGGTATTGAGAGCAACGTTTCTTGAGATGAGGAGGTAGGAAGCAACAATAATCCCTATGAGGGAGTGACAGGATGGACCGCAGACACTGTCGTTCTTGAAACCACTTCTGGTCTCTGAATAGCATGAAATTTCCAGAGGAAGGTTGATGGGCAGCTGATGACCTGGGACCCACGTGTTTGTCTTTCTTCCCAGGATTCAAGACAGGCACCATGAACACCAAGGGCAACATTTCTGCAGAGGAAGGTGGCTCTGCTACCTTACAGTGTCACCTTTCTTCCACCGAGGCTGAAGTGACCCAAGTCAACTGGGAGAAACAGGATCAACTTCTGGCAGTTTACAGTCCTGAACACGGGTGGCACATCTCCCCAGGCTTCAGTGAGCGGGTGGCCCCTGGCCCCCGCCTGGGCCTCACCTTCCAGTCACTCACAATGAATGACACGGGGGAGTATTTCTGCACCTATCACACCTACCCTGATGGGATTTACAAAGGGAGAATCTTCCTGGTAGTCCAAGAAAGCTCAGGTATGTCCGTCCCCTAGGACCAGGCTGCGGAACCCCTTTCTCTAGCGTGGAAAACAACTTCTTGAGATTTGCTGGGACTTCTCAGTGCTGAAGCATGTTTGAATCATGACAGGAGCTTTTTAAAAATCCTGAATCCATGGGGTTGGATAGATGGCTTAGCAGTTAGGGCATTGACCTGCAAAGCAGAAGGACCTGAGTTTGATTCCCCAGTGCCCACGTAAAGCCAGATGCAAAGGTGGCTCGTGTGTCTGGAGTTTGTTTGCAGTGACTGGAAGCCCTGGTGAGCCCATTCTCTGTCTGTCGGTCTGTCTGTCTCTTTCTCAAACAAATAAAGAAAGAATTTTTTAAAACCACATCCAGGCCAGTGATATCAAAAAGCTCTCTGGACAGAACTAAGATGGGATATGTTCTGGAAGCATCTAGCCGATGCTCATGGACAACCACTGATTTCTCTATATTGATGAGGCCCACTGAAGAGTACTCATTCATTGCTTTAGTATCAGCCATGCAAGTTAGAATTCGCCCTTCAGTTGAAGAAGACTAGAGCTGGCTGAAAACATCGTGTGTGTGTGTGTGTGTGTGTGTGTGTGTGTGTGTGTGTGTGTGTGTACACGCGTGCACGTGTGCACGCGTGCGCTGTGTGTCATCTTCCTGGACACTTGAACCAATTCTCTTGAAGGCAGGAAAGGATTATTTAAAAATCATATCTGAGGACTGAGGAGGTGGCTCAATAGCTAAAGGCACTGTCTGCAAAACCTGATGTCAATTCCCCAGTACCCACATGTCTGGAATGTGTTCACAGCAGCAGGAGGTCCTGGCACACTGATGTAGTATTCTCTTTCTTCTCCTTCGTTTTTCCTCCTTCTCTCTTTCTTTTATAAATAAGAATACTTTTTAAAAAGTCACAACTGAGAAACAGTTAAGCAGAGTGGTTAAAACTCACCCTCTGATCCCAGATAGCCTGGATCTAAATCCTTCATTGCTATTGGCTTTAGACAAGGGGTCTTAGTTCAGGTTTCCCCAGGCTCGGCCCTGTTCACAGTTCAAGGAATCAGGCATCAGGACCAGGTCTCCACCACCCCTTTCTCCTTTCTAGTTTCCCCTGGACTCTGGAGTCCTGCCCGAGCTCCTGTGGAGGGAGGAGGTTGAAATGGAGTGGCCTGGAAACACTTCTACCCCAGCACAGGACAACTGTCTTTTTTTATCTCATAGCCTCTTTAAATCAAATAGCACTGATATCTTCAAAACTCCCTCCTGTTCTCCATATATGTGTGTGAGTGTGTGTGTGTTCTTTTCTTTTTTTAATATTTTATTTATTTGAGAGTGAGAGAAAGAAGCAGACAGAGAGAGAGAATGGGCACACCAGGGCCTCCAGTCACTGCAAGCAAACTCCAGACACATGCGCCACCTTGTGCATCTGGCTTTATGTGGGCACTGGGGAATCAAACTCAGGTCCTTCTGCTTTTCAGGAAAGCGCCTTAACCACTAAGCCATCTCTCCAGCCTTCTTTTCTATTTTTCAAACATATTTTTATTTATTTATTTGCAAGCAGACGAGAGAGAGAGAGAGAGAGAGAGAGAGAGAGAGAGAAAGAGAGAGAGAATGGGTGAGCCAGGGCCTCTAGTCACTGCAAGCAAACTCCAGGTGCATGTGCCACTTTGTGCATCTGGCTTTCCATGGCACTAGGTAATTGAACTCGGGTTGTTAGGTTTTGCAGGTAAGCACCTTAACCTCTGAGCTATCTCTCCAGCCCTCTTTATTTTATTTCATTTCATTTCATTTATTTATTTATTTGGTAGGGTTCTCACTCTAGCCCAAGTTGACCTGAAATTCACTATGCAGTCTCAGACTGGCCTTGAACTCACAGTGATCTTCCTACCTCTGCCTCCCAAGTGCTATGTTGGGATTAATGGTATGTGCCACCACATCCGGCTATTTATTTATTTTGATTGAGACAGGATCACACTGTGCAGTTTAGGCTGGCCTCAAACTGAAGGCACTCCAGGTATCTGGCCTAATTACTTCTTATGTCTTAAAGAAATCTACTTGCAGCTGGGCATGGTGGCATCCACTTGTAACCATAGGACTTGGGAGGTGGAGGCAGGAGGATGAGGAGTTCAAGAACATCCTTGGTTACTCAGCAAGTTCAAGGCCAGCCCAGGCTATATGAGGCCCTATCTCAAAAATACTAAACAGGCCTGGGGGATGGTTCCATTGATAAAAGCATTTGCCACAAAGGCACGAAGACCTGGATTTGGAGCCTCAGCGTCTGCTTGAAATGCAATCCTAGCACTGGGCAGGCAATGGGAGGAACTCTGAGACTTGCTGGCTACTCATCTAGCAAGAATGGTAAATTCAGTGAGAGACCATGTTTCAAAAAATTAAGGTGGAGAGCGAGCGAGGAAGACATCTGACTTGAGCTCTGGTTTTCGTATGCACCCTCACACACAAGTGCACTCATGCACGTACACATACGAAAGGACCCAAAACAAACAAATCAATGGAAATTCATCGTTTGATGCTTTCGTACATGTCACAGCTGTTTATTGAGCATCTGGGAAAACAGCAAAGTGTGACATTTAGAGCCTCCCCTTTCCCAATTCTAGTGTTTACAGAAATGTTACAAGGCTAAGGTGAAGGGTTTATATGCATATTCTTTCCATAATTCATTATTACCTTTATTTATTTTTGTATTTTCTGTATTAGCATACAGAAAATTAGGTTTTTAAATACTTTTTTTTGGTTTTTTGAGGTAGGGTTTCACTCTAGCCCAGGCTGACCTGGAATTCACTATGTAGTCTCAGGCTGGCCTTGAACTCACAGGAATCCTCCTACCTCTGCCTCCCGAGTGCTGGGATTAAAGGTGTGCACCACCACGCCCGGCCAGAAAATTAGTTTTTTATGGTGTTTTCAAACAAAGTATTTTATTTCCCTTTTCTACTTTTTCCCCCCTCACTTATCCCCTTCCATAGCCCTCCTTGCCATAATCTCTCTTCTTTTTAAATATATTTAAAATATTTTATGTATTTATTTGCAAGGAGACAGAGATTATATGAATAGATTGTTGAAACAGCTTCACGTTGGGATGAACTTCCAAACCAGACACAGTTTATGGGAGGAAGGGATTCATTCAGGCTTACAGATCCAGTGGAAGTTCTATAGTTGCGGAAGGAGCTATCTCCCTTTCACAGATCCAAGCAGAAAGAAACCACCAAACAGCCAGTACCACAAGCAAGCACATAGCAAAACAGCAGGGAACCCAGGCAGACTTAAGGTGCTCTGCATACCTTTAGGATAGAATTCAGATCTGCCCCGTGACATAACCCTCTATAACAGTAGTTTGTCTGCTAGAGGCTAAAGCTGTAAACTCAATTTTTAAAAATATTTTTAAAAAACATTTTCTTCATTCATTTTCAAGCAGAGAGATACAGAGAGAGAGAAAAGAGATAGAGAGAGAACATCAGCACCACCACCTTGTGGGTCTGGCCCATGTGGGTCCTGGGGAATTGAACCGGGAGCCTTAGGCACTGGAGGCAAGTGCCTTAACGGCTGAGCCATCTCTCTAGCCCTGTAAACTCAATTTTAATAAACCACCCAAGTCTTTGGGGGATATATATTCAAACCACCACATGGATGAATGAATGAATAAATGAGAATGGGCATGACAGGGCCTCTTGGTGCTACAGAAGAACTCCAGATGTGTGCACTACTTTGTGCATCTGGCTTTACGTGGATACTGGGGGACCAAACCCACATAGCAGGCTTTGTAAGCAAGTGCCTTTAACCACTGAGCCAACTCCTCAGCCCAACCCACACAAAGATTTGTTCTCAGGGTACAAGCACCCTTTAACCCCACCCCCACCCTTTCTCAATACCTCTTGTTCCTTTTTGCGTTCTCCTATCTGGTCTCATAGCCTATCCTCACTCTCCAATCACACACACAAACCAGTGAAAGCTATGCACGTTTCAGTTTTTAATTAAACAGATTTGACATATGTGTACATATGAAGCGTGATCAAAGAAAGCACTCACCTTGTGGGTTTCCTTGTAGACGGTCTTGTTGCATTTTCTGATTACTGAAAATGATTTTACTGAGCAGATCAGCAGATCCAAGGTCCATGCAGCACGCAGCTCCTTGGGAGATCAGTCACCAATCCCACTGCTCACCAAGGAGCTGAATTTAAAGACTCATCTTGGGGGTCAGAGAAATGGTCTAGCCTATCCTCACCTCTGTGCCCGGAAGCTGAGGCTCTCCCAGGGAAGGCAGCTTCATTGTTTTGCTATTCACCTGTTTTGCTTCCCTCCAGCGGCTTGGCTTCAGGTTCCATTGATGGGCGCTGTAGCTGCAGTGCTGGGAGTCATATGCACAGCTGTCCTCGTGGGGCTGGTCACACTGGTCAGAAAGGTAATGGCTCTGATTACCCACCCCAGTCCCAGGCACCCCTATCCCTGCCACCCTGGTGTTTTCAGGCCCCCTTTCTACCCAGGTGCGAACTCTGCTCTTGTTCCTTGTGACCTTCTGGTGGTTCCTGTCCTCCAGTCTGGGAGCGCCTGGTCTTGTATGTCACCCATCTTGCTGTCTGTCATTTACTCCTGCTTGTTCCTGCCTGTCTCCTTTTAAGCCACTGCTCTGAGAGTTCGTCTGCTGAGTTGGAGGATGTCTTCTGGGTGCTAGGGCTTTTGGTTTATAGTAGCTCATTTAATTTTCACAAGCGGCTGTAATGGGTAGCCCAGCACTTTTGCATGATGGGAAATGACTACTCTGAAACCTTGAGGTAAAAAGATAGAGCAGGTTGTAAATCCTTTGTGGCTGGAAGAGCTGTAGATGGGTAATTGGAGGGTGTGGCTTCTAGTTCAGCAATGACTCTGAGTTTAGGGTAGCTCTCCATTTTTTTCATATATAACATGGGGAATATAATTCTTCCACTATGTTGTAAAGTTGTGTTGAACAGCTGACATATTTCAGGAGAATGCTTGGTAAATACTGGAGTGTGTCATCATGAACTGGTTGTTGACCGGGAAGAATGTTTTGTTCACATGGGTCCGTTAGGCTATCCCAGCTCACCCCAATCCAAGTCAGTACACAGAACATTTTGGGGAAGCCAGCTTGTGACCCGCCTTTTCTCTAGAATATTCTCTCCAGAC
The DNA here is from genome assembly GCA_004024765.1 of Zapus hudsonius. Taxonomy (NCBI): domain Eukaryota; kingdom Metazoa; phylum Chordata; class Mammalia; order Rodentia; family Dipodidae; genus Zapus; species Zapus hudsonius. Next base: position 41,350 of record PVHP010009456.1, on the reverse strand, counting down.
TCCCACTCATTTTTCCTCCCACTGTAACTCACCTCTGAAACTCCCAGAATTCTTTCATGTAAATAGAGCTGTTATTATTGATGTGTGTTATTGATTTATAACTACCATATGATCTTCTTCATTTTTAACCCCCCCCCCACATTCTGCTTTACTGTCTTTTGATTTTTGGATTAATGGTCTTTATTTAAAACCTATTTGCTAGTTGTGCATTCTCTTTATATTCTTTCATGAGGCATCATCAAATGTACCTGTGACTTACAATGGTTTTGTATATTAGTAATAATCAGTTATTACTTTTAGTATTTTCTGGAGTAATTCAGAAACTTAGAGAATACTAATTTTTCTTATTTCCCTCTTTTCCCAAATTATTACAGTTATTACCATGTCATTTAGTTCTCTCTATATTTTAAGGCAACAAAACTTATTTATTTATTCAAGAGAGAGAGAGATAGTCAGAGAGAGAGGCGGACACAGAGAGAGTATGGGCGCACCGGGCCTCCATTCTCTGCAAATGAACTTCACCTTGTGCATCTGGCTTTACGTGGGTACTGGGGAATTGAACTCAGGTCCTTCTACTTTGCAGGCAAGTGCCTTAACTGCTAAGCCATCTCTCTAGCTCCCGAATTATTTTTCATGAGGCCATATTCCTTTGAGTCTAAACTTTCTGCTGTTCTTCTGTCTGGCCTGCCTGGCCTGTCTTGTAACTGGTCAGTTTCCTTCTGTCTGCAGGATATCCTGTTATAGTCCTTTAGTGAAGGCCGGCTGGCAGTGAAGTAATTTGTTTTTGTTTTGTTTGTTTGTTTAAAACTGTTTCTTCCCCCACGAATTTCCAAATGATATGTTTGTTTTGCTAGCTGTAGAATTCTGAGTTGGCAATTATTTTTTTCTTTTAGCACATGGAAAATAATTGTTTTATTGTCTAACTTTCTGTATTTTTATTGGAAGCCAGGTTTTATTTTTACTTCTTTTAAAATACACGCCCAGTCTTCTCATTCTTTTAAAATTCTCTGTAGTTTTCAGCATTTGTACAATGATATAATTAGATGTGATTATCTCTGCTTGGGATTTGGCTGGAGTGTCTTTTCAATCTGTGGTTTTATGATTTCTGTCAGATTTTGGTCAATCCTGGCCATTATTTTGTCTTACATTTCTTCTCTATTCTTCTCTTTCTGGAGCTTAATTCTAGGGAATTGAAACTTTCACCTTTCTTCTACATGTCTCTGATCTTCTGCATTTCCATCCATTTATCTTATATAAAATTCAATGTTAATATTCTGCATGAAAAACTGTAGAAGTGATTTGAGGCACTGCTCCTCCAGAGAGTATTTCCTTTGCACCCGTCAGGTCTGGTCTGCAGGACCAGGTCACGTGAATTAAATCAGTCACAAAGGATAGTAGAAGTTACTTTTCTTGTTGAGACAAAAGCAACTTAAGGAAGGCAAGGCTTATTTTGGCTCACGGTTTGGGGATACAGTCCTCCGTGGTGGGGAGTCATGGAGGCAGAAGCTTAAGTAGGTGCATGCTGCTGTGTCTGGCTGGTGTGGGCTTTGGGGATCTGAATTCAGGTCGCCATGCTTGCACACGAGCCGTCTCAGCCCTTTTGTATTCTGGTGTGTGTAGTATGTGCTGTGTATGTGAATGTAGTATGTGCTGGGCAGTGTGTGTGTATGTATTATGTGCTGTGCTATGCGTGTATGTGTAATGTGTGCTGTGTGTGTAGTGTGTGCTATGTATGTACAGTGTGTGCTGTGTGTGTAGTATGTGGAGTGTATGTGAATGTAGTATGTGCTAGGCTGTGTGTATGTATGTAATATGTACTGTGCTATGTACGTGTGTAGTATGTGCTGTGTGTGTGTGTGTGTTTGTGTGTGCGCAGGTGAAGGTGCCCAGTGCATTCTCACGCAGAGGCCAGGGGAAGATGTCTTCCTTTATTGATCTTCTGCCTCAGTTTCCTGGGACAAACTCTTTCCTGATTCTGGAGCTCCCTGGCTGTCTGCTTAGACTGGCTGACAAGGAGTCCCAGAGAGTCGCCTCTTCCCGCTTCCCTTGGCATTGGGTTAAAGCACGTGCGGCCATGCCCGGCCTTTCTTATTTTAACGTGGTGTTAAAATATCCTCATGCTAGTGAAGCAAGCCATCTCGTGTCTGCTGAGCCATCTGCCCAGTACCAGAACTCCTACATCTATCTTTATTTTAAGCTTGATTTTGAAGCAGAGATTTATCTGACCTATCGACTTGGTCTCTCAGTTCCGAGCTTCTTGCCTGACTTCTAACCCCTCACTTCCTAAAGCTTAACCAGTGCTCAACCTCCATCTGATGCTCGGCCAGTCCCAGGGAGGGGGGGACAGGTAAGGGCCCTCCAGGCAGGTTCCACCTCACTTGCTCACTGTGAGTCCTCACCCCTTTTCTTTTATCCCCTGACCAGAGCACCCATGCTGTTTTCTTTCTAACTCGACTTCTCTTTGACCTTTAAAGAATCTTGCTCCCATAAAGACCACAAAGTCCTCTTTCCCTCCATTGGGATGAATTGAAAAGCTAGAATTGCTTGAGAAGAAAGTGCTATCATAGTGTTCTCCTTGAATTCCGTGGTATTCGGTATTATAAAGAGGCTTCATTTTACCTGTGCCTTGATCCCATTGTATATGTTTCCTACTGTCACTAAATCTGCTCCTGAGTTAGACTTTTCTTCATTTTCACATCTGTTATTAGTGGCTGGTCTGTTCTGAGTGGCTGGTCTTGGACTATCAACCTAAATCTTGTACATCTTAAATTCTGTGGGGTTTCTGTGTAGCTAAACCTCCTCTGTTCCTTGATTAGCATCAGTAACAAGGGCATTGGTCTAACAAACAACACATTCTATTTGACATGCATTTTATTTCCAACCTGATCTTCAATGCAGAGAGACCAGCACCCCTCGTCTTAATCTGATTTGACCGAGAAGGATTGGAGTGACAATGGAGAAAGGTATTTTGGCGGCAGAGCTAAAGCCGTGTTCCCCTCAATAAACTACAAATTGCCTGAGCCTCCCACAGGGACCTGGCAGTGGCTGAGATGTGGCTGTTGCCATGGAGGAAGCCAATTACCCATAGTATTTTCCTTTATGTCTGGCTCTCATGATAAATATGATTATGAAATGAGATGTCTGAGGGAAGGTGAGGATGAAAGAAGTGACTGGCTGAAGGGAAGAGGTGATGAGAATGACGACTGACCTCTGAGGTGGGAAGGGAGTCGGTACTGTTGATCACCAGAGCTTCAGTTCTGGAACGAAGCAGTGAAGGCTCTGTGGAGGGAGTGAACACATTTCCTCTTATGGTCTCAAGGCTGGTTTGTTTTCACGTTGGACACCTCCCATGGTCAGAACGGAGATGACAAAAAGGCCAGTAGCTCTCAAGTCCCGCTGCTCCCCTTCGGGGATGGGTCACCTCCAGTTCTTTCTTTCACACCCTCATTGCTTCCTGTCCAGTTTGGGTCCTTCTGCTTCTGTCTTGTACTTTGGCTACAGTCTCCAGGACTCTCTCCCTCCTTGTTCAAAGCCTCTTATACCTGCAGAGTTCAAGGTCCCACCTCCAGAACTGGGTTGTTCAAGACAATTTAAAAAGATATGATTGGTATAAAAGGGGAGGAGGGTATCTGTGAGCCATCTTTTAGAGGAAGAAAGGATGGTTATTGGAATCTAGAGAGAGTTCTAGAGGGGTCGCCCTGAGAAGTGTCATCATCTTCAAGCGAGCGTCACGACCATGGTTGTTCGTGGACACCTTGCAGGGAGAATGCAGAGAGATACGTACCTTCACCTCCCTCTCTGTTTTTCCAGTCCCCTGTTGTTCCTTGTGGAGGACAGATGAGCCCATTCAGATCATGCCTGTAGTGTAGTCTTAGGACACAGAAGGAGGCAGAGAAAGTTGAGATTGGAGACAAGTGATAAATAGAACATTGCTATACAGTACTATTCAGAGACCTGGAAACTGGGCAAGAGAGGTAGACTTCTAGACTTTCCATGAGGATGGCTGGCTCCAGAGGCTGAACAGATGTAGTCTTCATATTATACATTTTATACTCACGTAGGACATCTAAAATGCTTCGTGCTCTGATGGTCTCTGCTGCAATAATTCAATTCTCGCTATAGTATGAAAGGACTATTTGTTCCACTGAACACTGAAGACATTAAAATTAAAATTTTATGTTATTTCCATGTGTTGTGAAAATTATTATTTTTAACCACTTTAAAAATGTACAAATAAGCTGGGGGCATGGTGGTGCATGCCTTTAATCCTAGCCCTTGGGATGCAGAGGTAGGAGGATCACCATGAGTTCAAGGCCACTGTGAGACTACATAGTGAATTACAGACCTGGGCTAGAGCAAGACCCTACCTTGAAAAAGCAACCAAAAAAAAAAAAAGGTACAAAGAGCAGTGGGCCAGATTTGATCCTGGGGCCCTGAGAGCTGGTCCCTGTCTTAGAAGGATCACTTGAGAACCCATTACTGGGAATTTTGTTTTCTTCTTCCATAGCTTGCATGTCTCCTACCTGCAGTATATTACACTGTTTCTGGTGGTCTTTGTGAAGGTGTTAAATCTTGTCCCAACACTGACAAATTTCCTCCATCTGGTCTTAGATTCTCCTCACCCATCCCTCAGTCAGTACCTTGGGGATTCACTCCGAGCGCTTGCTAGTGTGTGTTAACCAGGTGCTTTGGTGTGTGTACCCTTTGCCCTCATTTAGCTGGCCAGCACTTCCTGTTAGTGGAGCTTGACGTTTTCCTCTAATTCAGGGTCTCTTAGCCAGTAGGGGAGGTGGAGGCAGGTCACAGTGGACCTCATCTGCTGCTCCAGGCAACACAAGGGAAGCCAGTGGTTCAAGCTTCTCAAAGGCACCTATCCTGACCTCCTCCTCAGTATCAGCAGGTCCCGACTTTGGTAAAGGAGATGTGCCCAAGCTGAGACTCACTCACTCAGCTCAAGTTCCTGGTCTTCATCTGCTGCAAATGAGCGTCTCTTCACATACTGCCATGGGAGAACTTTGACTTTTACACTTGGCTTGACAGAGTCTCCAAGTCCCTGACTGTAACTAACCTTGATCACTTCCCTCCATGTCTCATCCCCAGTCATCCCCAGTGACATGGTTCCCGTCTGCTGGTGACTGGCATTTTCTCAGTCCTGTCCCTATTACAGGCTGTCTTTTAGCATCTGGGATGGTTGATCCAGGTATGTGATGGTTTGATCCAGGTGTCCCCTGTAAACTTAATGTGTTCTGAATGCTTGATCCCCAGCTGATGGCAGTTTTGGAATTGGAACCTTGTTGGAGCTGTGTTGGTGGGGGCGGGCTTATGGGGTTATAAGCCAGCTTCCCCCTTCTTGTGGCTGTTTGCAGTGCTGTGGTGAAGGTGACGTCCACCCCTCTGCTCATGCCGTCATTTTCCCTGCCATCATGGAGCTTGCCCTCAAGTCTGTAAGCCAAAACAAGCCCATTCCTCCAAAGCTGCTTTTTGGTTGGGTTCTTTCTGTGTAGCAACGAGAAAGCTGACTACAACAGTTTGGTACCAGAGAGTGGGTCTGTCATGGTTACTAGAACCCTGATTCTGTGGCTTTGGCCTCTTGCCACTGATCTGCAGGAAGAGGAATGTGGACAGATTTGAAACCTTGGCCTAAGAGACACCTTGAAGTGCTGTGAGTACAGCTTTATGGACCATTCTGGTCAGAGTTGAAAGAGCTGAATGCAGTAAGAACTGTGGACTGTGAGGTTTGGCTTATGAGGGGGAGAAAGAACTTTGTCAGGACGTGCCAGAAGCAGTTTGTGTGCAGCTTGCTGCACTCTGCCTGCCTGTGTCCTGAGAACTTGTGCAGGTGGCAGCAACAACAGCATCCTTCCCAGGAGTCACTGGTTGAGACGTGGTCCTGAGAACAGGGCCTGACATGCAAATCCTGCTGTGAGTTACACGGGAGGGCTTCTCAGAGGCCGTAAGTGGAGCAGAACAGAGCCAAGGGAAGAAAGCTCAGAATGAATGCCATCTCTGCTGGAGATATCTTTATATTATAAACAGTATATTTGGTATTATTAACATTGGTTGAGTTTATTCTAAATGTTATATGCTAATCAGATAATGGGAGAAGGGTCCCCTCACCCAGGGGGGTCTTTCAGCAGGGAAAAGATAGATCCAAGTGTCCAGATCTTTGACTCTGACTCTGCAACTCCTCTCTCTGTTCTCCTAGAGGGCAGTATTTGTCCTGGGAGGACTCAGCTGCCATCTGTAGCTCCCCTGTTCCTCCAGCACAGCATTAGTCCACTAATCCCAGACCTATTTCTTACACTGATTACAATTATAGAGTCCCCTTGCAGGAGAAAATGGAAACGGAACAGCTAAGGGACCCACCCCAGGCACATCTGCATTTCCCAGATGACTTTTAGAGCTCAAAATAGTGTTCAGAAGAAAGGGCAAGAATGGCTCGTTTTACCAAGAATGAGAACACACCAGCATAGAAGGTCATAATCTGCTCTTTAAGCAAGGACTGAGCATTCATAGTTTAAAGACGGATGGATTGGATTGGACTGAGGTGTAGGAGTTCTTTTAAGCACAAGCTGTGACAGCCACACCTTCCTTCACACTCCCGTTAAGTTCACTTCAACTGTGAAGGGATGCAAGAAGCCATTCCCTATGGATGTGCTTCTGAAATTATGATCTCTCCAGGTCCACTTCCTCAAAACCTGTGCTGATGTACCATCCTTAGTTTTTGACATCTGTCCCCTGTGTACGTCGACATGGCCTCTCCGACTACAGTGGTGCAGTGTTGGGCTGGGGACTATTCGATGTTGGTTTTCTTCCTGCTGTTTCTGTCTTGGAAATAGAAGGTATGGGTGAGGAAGAGTCCATGTGCTTTTTATTTGTGTTTTTAAGACAAGGTCTCTCTGTGTAGCCCCAGGCTGGCTTCCAGTTTATAGTAATTCTCGGTCCACTGCTTTATTCCTGAATGCTAGGATTACAAGCATACACCACCAAGCCCTGCCCAAATATTTGAATTTTTTTCATGCAGTGATGGGGATATACCCCAAGGCCTTGAAGGTGCCAGGCATGTGCTTTACCACTGAACTAGTTCTGTGTACCTCTGTGGCCATTATTTTCCAAGCCAGTGAGTGGCTTTGTCATTGTGTCATTCAGACATGTGTGGGTAGGGTGGATAATCTACACTAAAGCAGCCTTCAGTGAGGCCAAGAGAGGATCAACCGCCTTGAGATGTCATAGACATCTCATCTGCCATCTTGCTTATTCCTCTGTTCTGTGGTTTCCTTGTCTTAGCACCTGTGAAGCTCGGATATGGATGTGATGGCTGACTTCACATCCTTGGTTTCATTAAACAGATTTCACTGCTCTAGATAGTGGCAGCTTAGGCAGAAGTACGAACTGATCCCATTTCCTGTTGGAAAACTCACTGTGTGGAGGCTGTGTGAAGTTAGCCTACAGGAGTCACACCAGTATGAAGGTGTTTGCAAATATTCTTTCTCAGTGGAGGTCATCAGGAAGGCATTAAGAGTGGATGGAGGAAATTTGGATGGGGCTGCTTCATGGGTGATTGGGGCTTAGTATTAGCCCCGGGTTCTGATCAGCTGGTGCCTTACATGTCAGAAGGGAGCACGGTGGGCAGGAAAAGCTTGTGGAGGAGGAGCCTGGTGATTTCACTGGATACAAGGTGAAGCCAACCTTGCTGAGGGTCATTTGCTGGCCACGTCTGGCTTGTGGTGAACACCTGGACCTGGAGCTTAGCACAGAGGCAGGGATGGCTGTGGAGTCACATGTGTGGGAAGTGACTCAGAGTGAGGGCCGAGCCTTGAAGGCAGGCAGAGGGAAGAATCCTAGGGAACTTGTTGGCTTGGAGATCCAGAGTATAAAGAGACAAAAGGACAGACTAGCTGAGGATGACAAGGAGGAGGAGGAGGAGGAAGATGTGGAGAAATGATGGCACAGAAACCACTGTTTGCAAAAGGAAGAAATCACCATTGTCAAGTAATCAAGATTAAAGAAAGATTGGGGTTGTCTTTCCAGACTAAGGGAAGAGAAGGAAGGCCTTCAGGGTACAAGGCACGTATAGCACATTAGTTTCGTTGAGTTGTTAGTAATGAAATCTAGCTGTAATGAGATGAGGCGTTAAGGACTAAGGAATGTGTGTTGGTCAGAACACAGATTTGCTTCTCTCTGTCTCTCTGTTGCTCTCTGTCTCACCGTTGCTCTCTTTCTCTCTCTGTTGATGTCAGAAAGAAGAGGCAAGATGGCAACTATACATCCTCATGTACTCTGCTTGCTTCTAGACACAATTTCTTCGAGACTATTCTGTGGAGAGCAGCCTTGGGAGAATGGCAGCTGGGCAGCAGGAATTGAACTTCAGCACTCCCTTGTCCCCTGGACGACCAGTCCAGGTAGATGCTGGCCCTGATGGCCTCTATGAAGAGCTGAGTGTAGACTACTTTAATGTCCTGAGCTACAGAAGCCTGAGGAGCATGAGCTTCCTGGTGGAGACTGGCTAGCAACCAGCGGCATCTCCTGAAGATGGGTTCCTTGTATTTGTACTCCATGATGTGCTCTCTCTGTGTGTGTGTTCAGTTAAGTGAGTGCACTCGCCCCCGTCTGCCTTCCCTCCATCCTTCCCTTCCCTTCCCTTCCCTTCCTTATGACAGATCCAGGGTAAATAGTTTGTAACTTCATTGCCAATGTAAAGTTCCAAAACAGACAAAAGTAAAATCCAAAAACACATTGACTGGTTTTGTATTTAGAAGAACTCTTGACTCATTTCTCATAATAGCACAGAGGAGGGCTTGGGGTAGATGATGGTCGTGTAACTGCAGAGGCGCTGGCTTTATTCTTACTGTCACTATGGTCACTCCTCAAGGCATTTTTGAGTGAGGCACAGGACCAGCCTCTGCAGGGGATTCAGGATAATGAAGCCTTGGTCGGTGCCCTTAGGAAGTGGGGGGACACTTGTAAGAGACAGTAGGAGATAAATGCAAAATTCAGACTTTCAGGAAGAGATTCCCGTTAAGATGAGGTGCTCAGGATAGGCTTAGCTATGGAGAAGTGAACTCCCCTGGAGCGTAAAGGGGTTCATGTGGCTGATCCGGTGGGAGGAAGCATATTTCTAGAGATTCTGAAGGAACTAAAGTCAGTGTTATTCACAGTCTCACAAGTCCTAACACCGAGGAACCAATGGACTTCATATTTTCCTCTCTAGATAGGCATTTTAAGTATTCTCTTGCTGTGAGCGACTCAGAATCCATGTGTTATAGTGGGACACAGAAGATTCCTTGTTGTCCCCAACTGGAAACCCTCAGGAAATTCCTGTCCACTCAGGACCATGTCCCAGCACCTGAGCTAAGATCCGCCTTCTCTGAGTCAATCTACCATCGAGCCATTGAAAATGGAATCTGTTTCCCACCTAAAGTGGAAGAAAAACAAAAACAAACAAAAGAACAACAACAAAAAACACAATAGGGTATGAGCATATGTTTATATGTCAGAGGGTTTAAAAAATCCAGACTTATCTCCTTCATCCCATGAGCTCTTTGTGCTGAGGTTGGGGTATCTAATTCATTTATGTTGGACTTCTCTCAGGCTGGATCAGAATAGACTTTATCCCTGGGCTGTCCTTCTTAAAGAAATGAGCAATCGGCTGGGTTAGCCATGAGTGTTGTTCTCTCATGGGCTCAGGACTGATGTGACTGATGTTATATGAACTTATCTCTTGCCAATGGCTAAGATAAAACATCAGCAAGATGACTTTTCCACTCCTGCTCCTCTTTGGACTTTTATTTTGATTTGTCTTTCTGGTCCACCTAATGGGTGTGTCACTAGGAACAGTGGGCTGGGGCCTGTCCAGGGCTCAGGACTTTTGGAAGAAAGATGGATAAAATTCTGTTGTTAGCTGTGACAGGCCACAGGATCTTTCTTGCAAAATGAGTGAAACACAACTCACAAACAGGAAATAAAGTAGAATATAACAAAAAAATGGAGTGATGGTTTGACTTGGAGGAGATGTATATTGAATTGAGGTAGGCTTGAGATTTGGGTGCCATTTAACATAATTTTGGTAATTGGGAAATATTTATAAATACCATTAGGATGGTGATAAGATACAAGAGAGCCTATAGATGTTGGAAATGGGTCAGGTTACTAAAATGAGCTTCAATTTGACAGAAAACAAATTTTAAAGTGGAAATTGAACTAGATTCTCCTCTGAGAACCACAGACTCCTGGAGACACGTACAGTCCAAGACAGTAGCCACGTCCACATGTGTGATGGAGTCCATGCCGACTGGGAAGTGCTGAGCTGTGAGTGTGCAAGATTGTTGTACAGCCAATCCCTCCAAATTGAGATATTCTCTCCTGAAGGCAGAAGGGAAGCTCTGAGATTTAGGTGAGCTGAAACTTCAAAGGTCACAGGACCACTTCTCAAGGTTATAGGAGGGGTGACAAAAACTGGTAGGGGATGACAGACTCTGACCATTGTCGTGTGACAACTGAAACATTCCCTCTCGTGGGGTGCAAACAAGCTCAGGAGACTAAAGAGGTCCACAGGTCTGGGAAAAAGGCTGCCAGATCCTGCCCTAAAGATATAAAGATTAAAGGGAAAACAGTTGGGAAAAGGTACCTCCCACCTGCCCTGCCAAACTGTGTACACATCTTGTGGTGAGCTGTTGTCAGGTGAGTTGTCACCTGTGCTGGGGTGGGCTTTCCAGTGTGAGTTACTCCTGTAAGCAACCCCTCACCCTGCTCTTAAGTAACCCCAATAAACTCACTGGTTCCCCAGACTAGTAATGGTGTACTCATACTTGGCTCTCTCATCTGAGCCCTTGCTGGGGTGAATAGATGTGTGTTCACATCTCCCCAGGGAAAAAGTTTGCCACAACAAAAAATACACACTGGATTTTGAAGACAATGTGAATATTTTTTCAGAAAATTGTAAATTGTCACATTAGTAATTTTTTATTTTTTAAAAATATTTTATTCATTTTCAAGCAGAGAGCTACAGAGAAAGAGAGAGAGAGAGCACCGGGGCCACCACCTTGTGGGTCTGGCTTATGTGGGTCCTGGGGAATTGAACTCGGGGCCTTAGGCACTGGAGGCAAGTGTCTTAACCACTGAGCCATCTCTCCAGCCCTCACATTAGTTATTGAAAGTATTGATTACATGTCAAAATGATGCCTTGAATATCTTGTCTTAAAATATATTATTAAAACTAATTTCATCCATTTCTCTTTTTTTTATGTGGTGCCAGGACAATCTAAATTTGCTTACATGGCCTAATTATATTTCTACTGGGCCATGTGGCTCTGTATTCTAAATCTGAGCCAAACTTTACCTAAGGAGGGGGTCTCTCTATATCTGCTGGTCTTCATCTCCTTTTCTTTCATAAAATAATGCTTTAGAAAGCCTTTCCTTTATTACGCTTGTTGAGAAGTACGTAGGGAAGGATCACAGGAAGCATTGAAGTAGAGCCTCTCTTGGATTCTCTCTTGGGTTTCCTGACAGGAAGAGATGATAAAAGAAGGAGCAGTCAGAGTTTGGGAAGGAGTGTGTCTACTGATTCGGTGCCCATATTCTGAGCCTGGGCTGATAGAACCAGATCCATAAGTCGTGTGGACCATGGGGATAGATGGCTTCTGTGAGTGGATGGCCCAGAAGCACCTACCATGCCATTTTACCTCAGAACGGCCCCTTCTCGTCCTCTGGAATCTGGGAGTGAATTGTCACACCTCCTGTTTATACAGAGCTGATCACATGTGCTGTACATGAATGGCACTTTGGTGGCCCCAGCATCCCCCCAGGGAGGAGGGAATATGCTGGTTGGCTATGGCTGCCAGCTAGTGGAGGAGTGAGTTTGTTCACCCTTCCAATTCTTTCAAGTCCTGTCCATATCTTTAGTAATCTCTCGCCCTCTACCCCAAAGCACAGCTGTCAAGAGCTGAGGCGAATCGTATGTGAGGCAAGAGTTTGAACTTTCTGGAAGTCAGAATACACTTGAGGTTTGGGAGAATTTATTTGGAAAGGTAGTGTGTAGGAGAATGCTACCCCATGGAACTTTCTGTGAGGATAGAAATGTTTTGCATTTTCCAATATGATTACTATGCATGAGGATATAGAGACCTCAGAATCTGGCAAATGTGACAAAGGAAATTCAGTGAGTTTTAATTGACATAAACTTAAAAGTAAATAATTACATTAACTGGTTGATAGTGTGCTAGATATCGCTATCTTGCATGTGAAGAAAACACAGAGCTGTTCGTATAGGCACTGGGTGATTCTAGAGATGTTGAACTTTTGACAAGGTTACCACCATGAGGTGGTAAACATGGAGGTTCTCCTTCTAGTCTGTGTTTTCCACTGGTCAAAGTAGGCTGTGCATTTATTTATCCCCAGCTCTTCCCATAGTGATCGGAAATAGCTAACTGGTATATTTCACAGGCCAGGAGAGCCCAGAAGTTTGTGAGTCACAGGCGCTATGTGGGAATCAACTTTTATCACTGTACTTACCTTTGATTACAGTCCTTCTGGCTTCATGTGGTTGTGAAGGACACTTCTCTGGGACTGAAACTCTAATACATTTCACAGCAATCAAAAGAGAAGTGTTCGTGGTGTGGACTGGACAAGACATTGGGCTGCGTGGCCCGAGTGTTGATCTCTGCAATCAAGTTTCATTCCGTTAGATGTTTCCAATCTTGTAGAGCCTCTACCAATATTTCCTCATTTGTAGAAATAAGAATAGTAATATTCACTTTAAAGTTTTCTTTTTTTTAACATATTTTATTTATTCATTTGCAAGCAGAGAGAGAGAGAGAGAGGGAGAGAGAGAGAGAAAGAGAGAGAGAGAGCACACCAGGGCCACCACCTTGTGGGTCTGGCTTATGTAGGACCTGGGGAATTGAACCCAGGGCCCTAGGCACTGGAGGCAAGTGCCTTAACCGCTGAGCCATCTCTCCAGCCCTAAAGTTTTCTTAAAAGGATGCAATAAGAGCAAGGGTTGAATATTCTTTAAACTATAAAATGTTGTGAATATTGATACTGAAATTTGCCCCAAGAGTATCCCAAGAGTACAACACAATTTTGGAGAAGACACTGAGGAATCTGAAATTATCAATGTTCTCAAAAACTTGGATTGAAGGAATGAAAGGAGATGACTTTCCATAATTTCTTCTGTAAATAAATTCTGTGTTTAAGTGAGATAATCTTTTAAAATGTCAGACTATCTTGGATATTGATAATTTATAGTAGGGTGCTATCATTGATTTTGTTTATATTTATAATTAATTTTGTTTATAATTTTGTTTATATTTTAATTAAGTTGATTTCAAGGGACAAAATCTTCATTCTTATCTTTAAAAATTTTATTTATTTATTTGCAACCAGAGAAAGACAGAGAGAAAAGAGACAGAGAGAATGGGGGCACACAGGACATCCAGCCAATGCAAACGAACTCCAGATGCATGTGTCACTTTGTGCATCTGGCCTACAGGGGTACTGGGGAATCGAACCCAGGTTGTTGAGCTCTATAGGCAAGTGCCTTAACTGATGAGCCATCTCTCCAGCTTCAAAAGCTTCATTCTGAAATGATTGACTTGCTCCAGGTGGGTGGAGCCATGAAAAATTTTTGTAATGGTCGGTGTAGCAAGAAAATGGTTCACTTTGTGTGCTGTTGGGCTGCTGAACTCAGGATGTTCACCAAACCTGGCATTTTACTGTGAGCCAGGAAGTAGGTTAGCAAAACGTCATTCTTTATATTAAATCAATTGATCTTATAGTTGCAAAAATAAGTGATTGCAAACTTTACTTGTGTTTAGTTTTATAATTCTTTAAGTGCTGTACACATAACATCATAACAGGCTTACCTGATGTTACGATTGAGCACATTTAAGTCTGCTTATAATAAAAATAATTATGAATTATATATTAGTAAACACAATAAAATTCTAGATTTTACCCCAGTAGAGGGTTGCTGTGGAAAGGTTTTTTTTTTTCCCTTTAAAGGGGTGTAGTATATTCACTGTTTAAGTTTGGGAAATATTGGTGTATATAACGTCATCAGCTTTAAGAAAACCTAAGTTAAGTACAAGTTTATTGTTTGCTTCCCATTGGAAAATTATGCCTTTCTGAGTCTTTGTTTCTATAAATTGGTGTAGCTCCTTTGCAGTGCTCCCATTAGAACGCAAGATGGGCAGAGTTGTAAATTGCCAAGTGTGATATAGTTTATGTGCTATTCACAATGGTGAGTGCCCCTCCATAAACCGCCCACTGTGTCAACAGGTACCAGAGGCTTCACCAGCAAGTGTCCAGGGTGCAGAGAGTACAGTTAACTTAGGGGATACCTGTTGGCATTAAGGTGTTGCTAATACACCAAGCAAAAAGGGACAATCATGGATCATGAGTGTTACTTTCCTCTTATTTTATTTTCTAGAATAGTGACGGAGTTGCAAAAAGTCACTATTTAAATTCAGAGAGATAACAGAAGTCTTTGTGGTTTACCGTCGACCTTCCAGTGTAAGGGCCTCTGACCACGTCCAGCTTGTGTTTGGGGGTTTTTGTGCTTCTCACATAAGTGGAAAAGGCCATCCATACTCAAAGCCTAAGGTCCTTTGTGAGTACCACCGACTAGCCTGCTTCTTCCTTGGATCCTTCCATGACTTGCCTTAGCCGTTATCATCTTACTAACGCCCATGGCCTTGGTTTGAGTGGTACAATACAACTCTTGATTTTAGAGAAACTTACATTTCTACTTGTTAGATTTGAAGGTTTACCAAGGTTGAAATAATTTCCTCCATTTCATTCACTGAATTAAATAGTGATATACTGATGCTTCTCAAAGACCCAGTGAGTTAATTAAACTGGGCTGATTTCACTTAGGACAAACAAGATGTTCACATTAGACATTTCTGTGAGGATGGTGAAGGTAGGAGTTCGGGCATGGATGGCCAAGGTCACCTATAAGAAAGATCTGAAGCTCTGGGACTTCTTTAGCATTCACTCTTCAAAGTCAGAAGGCAACATATTTTATGCCGTGAGCTTTCACTTTTTGCTATGGATCTGCAAAGTCCAAGAGATCAAAGAAAGGTTCAGGGACAGATTCACAGCATAAGAGATGAGGGGACCCAAGGACAGGTGGGTACTGTGTCATATGGAATTAGATATTTCCACAGTAGGCAGATAGATACCAGTTTGTGGGAAGATGAAAATGTGAATTGATTTGTATTAACGGTAAATGAGCCATGTCATCATTCTTGAGGCTTGGGCAGGTGGCTCAGGAGGCCCAAGTTTGCATTCTATTTCCCCAAAGTGATCCTCACATCACCAGCCCTGAAATTCCCACTTCTTATGTGAGGACTTGGCCTTGTAGTGAAGTCCTCAACGTGTATGAGCTCAAACTAAAGCAGACTACAGCGTGTGTGGGAACGGGAAGTGCTGCCTGACTCACCGAAGAAGAAGACACAACAGGAAGCCAAGAGTTTTTTTTTTAATTATTCCTTCATATTCAAACTTCACAAACAGTGTGAACTTGTACAATACCTCAGAAAGTGAAACTTACAAAAAAAGTGCTGGTAACATTAAAAAAAAAACAACAAAAACCCCAAAAAACAAACATCATTCTTAGCAACATCAATTACTCTTCCACACAAAACAGAAACCTTGTAAAATTTATTTTCGTATTTTTAAGGCGTAATACTTCTGTATAAAGTATATGCAAGAGATAAAACTTCACAGTATTCCAAAATGTCACAATAATAATAATAATAATAATATAATAGTATAATGAAGCGCTACAGTTAATTTTTCTTTTTTTGAATGTTTTTTCCTGTTTAAATAACAAATACAAGTCACAGGTAAATATACGTGAGAAAAATACGAGGCTAATATTAAATGGCAGGTAAGGATACTGTCACTGTAAGAAAAAACTGGCAGGATGTGTGTATTTAGTCTATATTTTAAAGCACTTGATAGAAAAGGCGTATGCAAGGTTCTTCAAAACAAATTTTCTGTTTGCTTGTTAACTGACAAGTTAAGAGTATAATGAGAAAAAAAAGGAACAAACTCCCTCTCAAAACTGTTGGCCTGCTCATCCCAAAACATGTGTGTGTATATGGGTGGATGGATGGATGTTTGTGTATGCGTGGATTTCCACCGCACAGTCTAACACAGGCTGTGTTCCATGCCCGCCTGCAAGGACAGGAGAGTCAGGTCTGCCCAGATTCCTCTTGGGAAATCTTTTTTACTTAATGCTCTCCCTTTCTTTCCTCTTTCTTCAGTCTGAAAACAGTCTGGTAGGAAAGTGGTCCTCCATTCAAAATTCTCTGGGAAATGGAAACCACTCACAAGGTTTGTGACACCCACACAAACACTGGAAATGAATTGTTTGAGGATGTGTATTTTAGGTCTGAATATACAGTGTGTGCACGCACGTGTGTGTATGCACAGTAGTAATTGCAAAAAAGGGACCATATTCCTTTTCATACTAAGATACAATGTGATAAGAAACATTTCTGTGCAGGGCAAAGGGCTTGAGTCTTATCACAACACTGTGGCGGGAAAATCAGGAAATGGGTTCACCTTTCAGCAGTCACCACAGTAAACTTCATTGAGAACACACATGCTCAGATGTCGGGTCTGTGCACATGTGTGTTAACAGCTAGCCATTCAGCCAACAGGCAACAGAAAGACAGCAGATAGCAAAACACGTCAATAAGGTGCTCAAAGAAAAAAGTGGCACCCACTCATCAAATGGATGGCCACGTTAAGGTGCTTCAAAAAAGTTTTTTTTTTTTAAAGTTTTTATTTCAGACATTAAGAGAGTTTGCACATGGTAGTTCTGAGCCAGGCCAAGGGTTTTGAGATTTCTAACATCTTTCTATTAAAAAGGGCTTTCACTGTAGTCATTTTGCTCAGTTGGATATGGTCACTTGAATTTAAAATGTTTTTAATAGCCAGAAACTGAAATCAAATCATCATGACTAAAAGAAATAACTGATGAAATGGTAGAACATTACTGCATTCCCATTGGATCAAGATGGTTTCGCCCATTTTTCCTCTATCACTAACACTGTTCCTTTTTTATTAAAATCCATTCCTTATGAACATATAGAAATGACCGAAGTCACTGCAAGTGGCTGTTTATATTTTTTGTGATCTGTTTCAAGAGTCCAACCTTGTTTCCTCTGCTGCTGTTTGTGTGGCATCTGGATTGGTAATGAACTTCTGATTTGCTATGTGCATGTGTGTATGTATGCACATATACACACCTATACATGTATAATATATACACCATACATATATGTAGAGATACATAGGAAGCGTGTATACATTTATACATAATATAGGGTATACTGTCTCAACTGGAGATAAGCTGAACTGGGTTCAGACGCTAGCATGTTTATCTTTCCCTGCTCCCTCTGTGTATTTCAAACAGTCTGGAGCGTTTATTTATTTTTAAAGTGCATTTTCAATGCAGAATAACTGTAATCCACTGATTCCTTGGAAAACACTTTTGATGAGAAAAATCTGATGGTTTTCAGCCCCAAGCAAGAGAAACTTGGGTTTGGTCATGCCAGGGGCTGGTGTCGCAGTGCCAGGCCTCTGAGCCTGAGAGATTACTGGGCATTCTGGACTCTGGCACCTAAGCAGCAGCAGCAGCAGCACCTTTATGAGAAGGCAGAGAGAGAGAGGAAAGGAAGAAGAGGGAAAGCTCCGAAGAGGAAGAATGGATTGTGTGTGCATATGAGAAGTGCTCATGTTGACTGTCATGAATGTGCAGTCCCTGCTTGGCTTCCGGTAAGAGATGCCATCTAGTTCCTTCCCCACCAACTGACTCCAATGTCCCCTGGCCCCCACATGCTCAAGCATCACTCAGAGGTCCTCACTCCTGAGGCTGACATCAGCGTTAGTTTATGGTGGGTGTGTGAGTGCCAGCATCAAGTAGGAATAAGGCACCAGAGAAATCAAATGTTACAAAAAGATGCAAAACCCCATTTCAAAGAGCCTCCTCCAGTGCTCCATTGAAGTAATGCATATGCTACCTGCCATTCACTTATGTGGACCTATGTGTCAGATACAGTCTCTGAAAGGAACTCTGAAAGGTCCTTCAGCACCAGAGATCTTTAGGAATGCACCCTTTGTCTGAACACCCCACCCCACCCAACCCCACAGCAAGAGCACCAAATCAGGAGAAACAGGCCACTGGCCTTGCTCTCCTCATTTTGAGAAAATCAAAGATGTCTGAGAAATAGAAATTTCAGTAACGGCTCTAATGTCAAAAGTATTCAGGTTGTCAGGTATCTGGTACTTGATGCTCTAAATGTCCAAAGCACGTTGTGAAGGGGTTCAGGTGTTTGTATTTCATGTTTTGGGGAAAATGCACTAAATAAAACTTAACCTTGCCAATGATACTATGTCTTCTGCTAAAACATCAACCTTTCTTCTTGCTTAAAAACTCAAAACACACTAAAAAAGGGAAGAGATTCATCTAACTACAAAAGGAAAAATGAAGGCACATGATTGTATTCGGTCCTACAGTCCTTAAGTGTGTGTGTGTGTGTGTGTGTGTGTGTGTGTGTGTGTGTGTGTGTGTGTCTGTGTCTGTGTGTGTGTGTCTGTGTGTGTGTGTATGTGTAAAGTGGAGGCCAAGGGCCATTGGGGTGGTCGCTGAGGGAGACTAGAGAGGAGAAGAGAGAATGTTGAGAGAGAGAAAGAAAAAGCAAGAGGATAGAGGCTTCTCTTCAGCTTCTGTCATGGACAGTCTCACGATTTAGCTGCTTTAGGGTCCAGAAAAAGAATTTGTCTTGGTCTAGAAAGTGCCCCAGTTAAAATATCTCCAGTTAATCATGTTACAGCTTTTGGTGTTTTCCTTTTCCCTTCCCTCCAGCCAAATGATTTTTTTAAAAAATATCACAGTTTTTAAAAATTATTTTTTCAATGTCGAAAAAATATGGAAAAGCTATTGAACAGCCTCAGGGCATACTGCCTCTCCATCTTCACAGTGAGCCGATGGATGGACAATCCAGAGAGTCAAAGGGGAGGAGGGCAAGAGCCCTTGTGCTGAGTGGCCCCTGGCTCTCCCTCCCTGAGGGCAGGGGGCCTTCACAGCACCCATAGCCACCTCTTCCTTTTGGATCCCTGCCCCTCCCATCCATGGAACGTGGGCTGCTGAGCAAGGCGGAGCCAAGGAAACAGGAGGATCTTAGAAGCAGAAGGTGAAGGAGACCAGGCCGCTTCCGCCAGGCTGTTCGTCCTGTGCCCTCTTGGCAGCCTTGCCTGGGACGCTGAAGTCGCACTCGCTTCTGTCTGCGGAGCTGGCCCCTAAGAAGGCAATGATCCGAGATAGAGAGGCAGAGCCAATAGGCTGTGTTATACAAAAAAGGGCTATGAACAGTGGGATTTCATAAACAAATTTAACTTTGGTTTTCCAACTTTTTCAGACCAGAAAAATTAAAGCAGGGCTTCGGTGGCTTCTGTCATCTGAGAGCTGTTATATTTTTCTCATTTGGCAAGGCTAAGGCAGGGGGGAAGAGAAAAGGGGTTTCCTTTCCCATAATTGGTTGAAGACACAGGGTGGTAAAATGCTTCCACACTTAAACTCACAGTCCAGTGTTTTTGACATTTCATAAATAGCTTTTTTTTCTCTAAAAAAAGAATAAAACAAGAACAATCCCTTTACTTACTCATCTGAAACAAAATAAACAGCAGTGGGTACAAACTTCTTCTTGTAACAATTACAAAAAACAACAATATAATCCCAACTTTTAACACGCATCTTGAATCAGTTATTTTTTTTTTAACCTTAAAACTGCAGCATATCCTTAAGGGCAAACTTTTCGATTAGTTTTTTTCTTTTTTTTTTCTTAAATAATGTCTTCACCAAAAAAACAGTCTTGTACCAATAAAATGCATTCAAAAATAGAAAATATTACACAACAAAAATATGTATCCTTCCTTTCCAAAAAAGATTCTTCACAAAAAAATGTAGAAAAAATTCCAACAATTTTTTTCCTTCTCCTAAACATTAACTTTCAGTCTAGGGCACAATTATTTATTGATTTAAATGTCTGTTTTTGCATAAAATATGGAAGATGCAAAACATTAACTGTATTAGGATTGTGAGATTACATCCTCTCCCACCCCAAGTCTAAAACAAAACAAAACCAGAAAAACCCAGCAAATATTAAATAATGTATTGAGTTGGCTAACAGAAATAACCTCTGTCTTTGCTTTCACTGTGCTTTGTATTGATTGGGTGGCCCTGTTGGCACTGGGAATGCTGAAGAAGAAAGGGCAGGCTGGATTAAAGAGCTTCGTCAGCACACACCAATGTCCAAGCAGTCATCTGTAGTCTTCCACTGTGCGGGCCCATCACTGTAAATCTACAGGAGAAGAGAAATAGGCAGCAAGGACACCTCAGGGTGCCCATGTATGTTCTGCACACACACATTTTTGCAAACCACATTCTCAAACACAATTATGTGTGTGTGCATTGTTTTTTTTTTTCCCAAAATGGAGCTGAGGCACAAGACAAAAGGTAAGGAAATCTGGGCTGATTTCCTCCTTAGTGTCTTCCACATTCAACCTATTAGAGTACTAATCAGAGCCATAATGAGATCTCTCCTCACAAATGAATGCCTTGTTTTCCTCACTCCTACTGAATCCAGATTCTTGGTATGTTTTTAGCACTGTGGTTTAAATTTTTGTTTCTTATTTGATGATATTTATCTTTCATATGGGATGTAGTTTGCATGTGTACTCAGCATAAACAAATATTTTTTCATAGCTTTTTTTATTTCCTGTTGCTTATTTGCTTGCTGGTTTTTCTGTATGGTTTTGTTTTGTTTCTGATTTTTAAACAGTGAAATATGTCCAATTATATTTCCAGTGCATTAAACAAAATTTAAATTAAAAGAAGAAATAAAACTTTCCCCCTCGTTCTTCTAAACTTCTAAAAGAAATGACTGATAAAAGTACAATATAATAAAATCAGGCATTGCCAAAAATAGCATCATGTGCAACCTCAAGTACGTCAAAGAAAACAGACAAATAAGAATTCTAGAATGTAAGCATGAAGAAGCCAAGATAATATAATCCCAACTATGGGCTGACTGGCAAGCACTGGTTAAAATATAGGTAAGGCTACTCTTAGATTTCTAACTCCACATAGTTAACCATTGCTCTTCTCTCTTCTCTTTCAACGCTTAATCTTTTACTCACTAGTTCCTTATAGCTTTAAAATGAACAAATTTGTTTTTAATATTTTTGGTCTACAGTAGAATTCCATATTAATAATATAATAAAAAGGTATTTCATTAACAGGTTGGTACTGCATTCATGTGGGGAAAATAGAAAGTGTACTCAAGTAGACATAGCAAATGGACTCTATCCTTATAAAAATAACAAATGTAATAGAAATTATATTCAGGGTAACATATTAAACTAAAAACAAGTATAGAAAGATATATTTTGGATAATATAAGCTTCCGACAAGCTATGCCCTAGAGTTGCAGACTAAATCTTTCCCATGAATTCCACCTTCCCTAGCCTCACTCAAAATTCCAAAGGAAATGGAGACAAAATGAATAGAAAATAAAGAAAAAAGAGGTGGTTGAGCCAGCCAAAGCTTCCAAGTTATTTTAGTTGGCAGTCAAGATCAGGTAGATACCATGTGAGAAACTGACCACAGAGGAGCTGTTAATGGTATTTGCTTCTATTTTTGGAAGAGTTTCCAGCCCACAGATAAAGAGAGAAACCAAGAAACCATGTAGTTTTTCTGGCTACATATGTGAGGTGAAGTATAATTCCAACCAAGAGGATATGGTGGTGGTGGTGGGAAAGAGAAGAGACAGGAGGAGCAGTTGACTCTGGGTACTCTCTTCATCTGGTTGCCCAACACACTTTGAACCCCAGTGTCTTCTGAGCAAGTGTGTCATCTTAGCTGTTGACACAAAATCCACACTCACTGGCCTCCCTAAGAGCTGGTGGTTCTACCCAGGCCCACTGCAGTGCACTGCTGATGAAACAGAGAGGCATGCAAAGTTGCAATGACAGAGGCTGTTTACACTAGCTATCCCTAGCCAATGTCTGAATGATTGATCTACATTCATAGTTCAGTGGTGGGGGAGGGGGAGGGGAGGAGAAATGAGAAAAAGCTGGGTTTGGAATCAACAAATGTAAAGTTTCCTTAAGAAGAGGAAGAGGAGGAATAAGAAGAATAAAAGAAGAAGAGGAAGAGGAGGAAGAAGAAAAGATATTAGTCAAAAAATACTGCTTTTGGTTTCTTTTAACTTCAACTTGTCCTTGGCTTCTCTCATTCAGTTGCTCCAGTTTAAAGGAGAGTTTAGAATCTAGTGCAAATATCTTCCAATCACAGCATTTTTAGGAGCAATATCCTATCTTTTCATCCTAAGTAGATATTATCCCTCAGATCTCAGAAGATGGGGCAATGGTCCAGAAAAGTACAAATAAATAAATTATTAATCTAATGCTCACTATAACAGGAAAGGCACTATCACAACAGAACAGCCTCCAAGTATTTTCCATGCCACAGCAGGGATATTTCAACTGTCATCATACAACAACCAAAGCAAAACTCAGACTGCAGCTTCTCAGTGTTTGAACTCATTGGTTCATTGTCCAATGACCACATGGGGCAGCTTCATCAGCCCTGGCCCCAGAGAGCCCTGACCTGCACTTGTTTCTTGCTGCCCGATTGGTTCTGAATGATTTAGCTCACTCTATTCTATGGAAGTTTCTTTCTCTCCATCAGTATCCAGGTCATGACTCTAGTAAAGACAGTTACAGGGTCAAGCACTATTGTGGATATATATTTTTTATTTCATTTTTCAGACCTTTGACTAAGGCCTAAGCCGGTTCAGTAGCTTCTTTAATGCCAAGGTTTCCTATAAATACCACTGTGAACAGAAAGAAGGCCAAAGTGTCACCTGTTGACCACCAAAAGAAAATCCCTTAAGTCTGTTGTACTTTTGTTTGGGAGAGAGGAGGAGGATGGGCTCTGGAGAGGGAAATCTTTGGTGACAGAACTGGAGTGGATATGCAAGTGTCAAGGAAGAAACTGTTCACTGAAGCCCCTAGAAAAGTATGCTAGGACAGTTAATATGAGAACATTTTGAAAGGTCAATGTTTTCTTTCCATAGCTTTGGTTTGGTGTCATCATATCCTTTTAGTGCTCACTCAACACACATTTCTAAGTAGCTGTTAAGAGCTCTGAATTTAGAATTTTTATTTGACACACAGAGGATTCTTTGAGTATGTGAGGGATTGCTTCTGTTATTTCTCAAAACTCTATAAAGAGTTTAGCAAGAAAGAAAGAAAGAAAGAAAGAAAGAAAGAAAGAAAGAAAGAAAGAAAGAAAGAAAGAAAGAAAGAAAGAAAGGAAAAGAAGGAAGAAAGGAAGGAAGGAAAAGAAAAAGAAAGAAACAACCTCTTACTTGGAATGGCAGCTTGGGCAGATGAAAAGGAGGAGAAAGACAAGTATCAATACTTCATCATAGGAAAGGAGCCTCCAGGGCGAACTTCCCAAATTCATGCCTTCACACGGGATAGTGTTCAGAGAAATTCAACATTAGCTGTTTAGATGGGTTGTGATATTTCTCTTACTGAGCAAGAATTCTTAAAAGCTGTCTCCTGGGATTCTAGAAGAGTCCCCTCGGAATTTTTGCTCTTCTGTTATTATTCCCCACACAAACTATTGCTTTTCCTGTGGTACAAGATTCTCCTATTAACAGTTACTACAGAGCTGTCAAACTCTGATTGCTTCTAAGATTAAAAACGGCAATTAAGTAAAGCCAACAAAGAAAAATTAGGGGGAAATAACCACTTTGAACTTAGGCACTGTTAAGGTCTCTGCTTAAGGACAGTCTAGGAGGGTGCAGTGGGTGTGTTCTTATACTCCTCTAGCCCTTCCTCCAATGTGATGGTTGGCCTTTCACCCTCGAAGGTGTGCAGTGTGTATTGCACTGTTCCCTTACAGGACTTTACCACATGCATGGCCCTCCTCTTTGGTTAGCCCATCTAGATTTCCCATGGATGGACTGAAAGAACATCGCACCATGGGCAAGCTTATGCTTTTGCTTTCTTTCTTGAAAAGAACACACACCAGTGCCCTCTGTCACAGTGCAGCACACTACTGAGGAGCTTTGTGGTGTTGGCCAAGATGAAGACTTCATGCCAGAGCGGGTGGCTTCCTCACTAGTGTGGCTCTTACTGAAAGCTTAGTTGAAAACATTGGATAAATATCTTCTTAAATGTCTTTTACTTGCTATACTAACCCTGGCTTTACTACAGTAAGAAAACAGCTTTTATTAGCGTGGCAATTTTTCAGTCTGATCAAGAGCTGACAAAAATCCAATATTCTCATCAGCCTGCTAAGACCAAGTACAAGAGAGAAAACCTCCATGTCTGTGTTGCCCCTAGTCTACCGACTTACCCCTTTCTTTCCCTTACCTAACACACTCTCTCCTGGCACAAGTAGATATGATTCAGTAGTGCAATGCAGTGCAATCATGCTTAGTGGAAAAAAAAGGAAGAAATAAAGCTCAACTCTAAACAGCTTTTACTAAAGGTTACCAGTGCTACAAAAGTGAGAAATTCAGTCTTTACCTCACTTCTGTGAGTCATTTCTTTTCTTTTCTTTTTTTTTTTTTTTTTTGCCCTTGTTTGTTTCAGCTCAGAGGACAGGAACAACAACCTCTGTATTGTTATGTCCAACATTAAGCCAACAGGCAGAAAGTAAAAGGAAGTAGTTGAGCTGAAACCAAAGGTGTTATTTAGAGGAGGAAAATAGCATTAATGCAAAGGTCAGTAGTGGTTTTCACTAAATAGTTTTTATCATGTCAGAGGGCTCCAATGCTAAGAGGAAAGAGAGTTTTCCTGCTTCCCAAAGCTCCTAAACTTAACAGAGCTGGGCTCTTGCTTTTGAGTAATGCAACCAGCGATTTGTCAGTGGCTGCAGGCAGCAGCCACCTTACATGACATAAACAGGGACACTTTTCTACACTGCCTGCTTTTTCTTCATGCCATTCCTCATCTATTCGTTTTTCCTGACCCCTTGTAGAAGCAGCTATACATACACAAACTCAGAAATTCTCAAGGCCCCTCTTTGAGTGATGGAGTGAAAACCGGTACCAATAAGGACACACTGTGCAGAAAGCAGAGTTAAGAGAATGATTATACCATGATGGAGATTTTGCACTGTATGTCCTCTTGTGTTGGTTAAAAGAAGAAGAGATATTCGTAGGATTCCTTGTTAGAGTCAACTTGGAATGAGTTTGGGGTGACAGCACAAGCAGCTCCCCATCCAGCAATTCTCAAGCACTGTCTATCCAGCTTGTCTGAATTTTCCATCTGCAGAGGCAAACCTGCCTGACCATGCTGGAAGTTTCAGGAGGATCTGTGTGCATTAGAATAGATAGCAGAAATGAGAAAGCTTGGAATACTAGGGTTAGCATGCTTAAATTGTGTTAAAACAGAGTGATTCTAGTTTTTCTCCATTTTTACCAGCTTCTCACCTTAGTTTGTCCTGATGGATGAGGACCAAGCTCTCATGTTCTCTGATGAGAGCATGACTTTCTCTTGATAATAGTGTAAAAATGAATCTTAATCAGATAGAAGCCAATTATCCTTAATTTATATTTCAACAGGTCCCTGTTGAAAACTGAGGTCCAGGCAAACACCTTAACCACTGAGCCATCTCTCCAGCGACTATTGAGGTTCAAATCACTGGGACTAAAGAAGAAGTTTAACTGCTGAAAATACCTTTGAGAATTTTCTCTCACAACTCTATAGTTGATTCCAAATCAAGGTTTATCCCAAGGAGAGCTGAGTAGAGAAACTAGCTGTGTTTTTCAAGGATCCCCCTACTTCAGATTACAGCAAACTCTTCTCCAATGTGAAGCTTATGCTATTTTTATTTGTCTCTGTGCATATTCCTCATGTACCCCGGAGAGCAAGAGAAGTCAAAGATTTCTATAAACTCTTTAGATGGGTTTTATAGCATTAAGAGAAGCCTCACATCAAGAACGAGTAGAGTTATATGAATTCTTGGAACTGTCAAAAAGAGAGATGGGGAGGGATAATGGGCAAGTGGTGGCAGCTTTTTCTGCTGCTCCTGAGAACTGGCTTTAGGACTTAGAGCTGTGCCAGATGAGTCCTACCATGTCCTCTTCCCCTTATGCTTTTCTTCTGCTCTCTTGATCGAAATCATAATGACTTTAAAGTCTGAGCCAAGAATGAAAATCAGAGCACAAAAGACAGGTTATAAAAACATTATCAGACTATTTGTAAATTGAGTTGAATTGCAAATCGTATGCATCAAGTGAAGCGCTACAATTTCCTCTCCTTCTTTCTTTCCAGTTTCTAACTGTGGTGGTGTTTCTTTCTTTTGCAGTGGTGGGCTATGGACTGGATGGGGAGAGGACTGGAAGTGTTGGCCATCATCTCAGCACCCAGGAGGGAAGATGACCTGCACAGGGGAAATGGATGTTTTGATACTAAAGACCCTAGGAACGCAGTCTTGAGAATAATAGAAAAGAAACTCCTCCAATTGCAAAAATCTGATTTGGGTATTTTATTACCACTCCTTCTTTTTCCTTTCTGAGTATTTTGTATAATGTACTATGAAGAAACATCCAAAAAATTAATTAAATTAATTTGTTCCCAGCCTTACTCCAAAAAGAATTTGGGAAGTCAATAAGGACTGTAGTCTGAAATGCATGACCCTCATTTGCAATCAATTTGAATTCTTTGGCCTCAGACATGTTAGTTTAGGTAAATAGAGGTTTTTTTCCCCCAAGAAACTGATTTTAACTCTTCTATTCTCAAAGTGCAGAGAAAACTTCTCTCCTCAAAGCTCTCAAGTGCCATTAGAAAAGGAAGATAAGGTTTTCCCAAGAAAAGACTCCTTAGTGGAAGAAGGAAGGCTTTCCTAAGAGGAAAATGACTACAGTAGGTAGGGGCAGCCATGTGACTGTCCAGGGACAGCATCAAATTAAGGAACCAAAACCCTTTTCCTAGCTTGAGAAAAAAGAAACAAAGGAAAATAAACAAATCAACAAACAAACTCTACTAAAATACACATTCCTCCAGTTTCAAGTTTCTAAAAAATTGTAATTCTGCTTAAGTCAAGGTTTACAGATAGCAAACAACTGTTTTAATGTGTGAAAGTATTGTCCCTTTGCTTTACTGCGTTTCACTTTCTTTGAAGGAATTGCATCGATGCACACTTGTTTTAAAGTTCCAGTGCAGAAAATCAACTTGTTTGCTACCAGCTTCAATCTCCTAACATTTCCAAAGCTATATGTGCAAATACTAAAACTACCTATGTGTAAAATGAGATGCAGAGTTTCTGAAATGCATTGTGGATGTGGGGGAGGGAGCAAGCTTTTATGAGTAAAAGAAAAAAAATCCCTTCCTAATCTCCCAAATATCCATTATAGTGTTTCTGACCATTATTGTGCTGCATTAGTTACTGTGAGGGCTGGTGCTGCTCTTGACAGGTGTCAGCTTGCAAAAACAGGAGGCCCGGAGCAATAAGAAATTCACACCCTGGAGCCTCTAGAATATTAAACAGGATTTAGATGTTAATCGAAGACCCGTGAAGGTTGTGGTGATAAAGCCTGGGTCTGAGGGTTGGACTTCTTACAAACACTGTTAAGAAGGCAGCCAGGATCAACTGGACCAGATGGGATCTTTCAGAACCAGATTTTCTCTTAATTCACATTCTATTTGCAATGATAGCATTTTAGAATTTAAAAGATGTTCTTATTCCTTCAGAAGCCAATGCCAGAGGAGAAGAATATGGTAGATAAAGAATACTTTGAGAAAAGGTAGCAGGTGTCCTGAAGGACAAAGGACAGAGGGTGACACTCACTCACTCGGGAGAACATGCTGAGTGGAGCTCTGAGTCTTCAGCAGTGTAAATGTTGGCTTTCAGAAGCTGTGGCTTTCTGCTGAAAGAATTGTGAGCCTTCTGTTTATTCTCTTGCTGTCTGTGGTGTGAGTTGAGGTTACAAATTGGTTTAACACAAAAGATGAGTCAAGCCTTGGGTCAATATAGACTACATTAGTCCTGGTAATTGCAATTCTGCTTGCCAAGGGGTAAAGTAAGAAACAGGTATCTGTGCATTTCAGGCTAGGTAGGACTCCAGTTGTAACAAAGTCTGTCTTCATACGAACCAAAGGCAAAGTAGTACCATGGCAAGTCAGGGCACTGGACTATGGGGTCATTGCAAAGATGACATTGCAGGTTTCCTGAATGGGATACATCCAGAATGACTTCAGTCTTCTGGCCAGAGACCAGGCAGCTGTAGTTAATGTACTGGAATGACATCTAGCACAATGGCCAGATCATATGGACAGTATTTAGGAACCAGGCTTAGTACTGTACAGCCTGCATTTAAAGTACCCATTTAGTCTTATTCTTGTTTCGTTTTAAAGACCATATTATGTGCATGTTTAAAAGTCTCTGGGTGCAAAATCGATTATGGGTCCTTTATTCCTTAGTAAATTACTGCTCAAAGTTCTAGACCAACTGATATTTGATTGATCAAAAATGTAATAAATGGAGAAATTCTGCAGTATGTTTAAGTGGAAGTGGCTTTCCTTGTCTGCTCAGTGCTATGGATTGAACAGTTATCAGAATTATTTTTGAAAAATTTTCCCTTTTCTAGAGAAGCCTATAAATCTAGTAAGTATATCATTTGGATAAATATTAACAGAAGTCGAAATAGTCAACATTAGTGACTGCTTTTTCTTTTTCAGAAATGGTCTACTCATATTAAGAATTTGAAAACTGTTGGTATTTTTAAAAAAGAGACAATACTTTTTATCTTTGGTTGAATGTAAAGGTGAAAGGAATTAATAATCTCAGCTAGTACAGTTGACATTTAAAACTGTGACTCAGGTCCTCCTACTCTCAAAAGAATATTGACAACGTTTAAAATCTGAAGCTGAAATGAAGACATGCTTCATTCTGCCTACGAGTCTCAAGTTTAGGAACTCACTTAAAGAAGGAAGTCAAGAATTGGTGAGGGAAGGAAGAGACATGGAACAGTCAGGGGTCATGGAGTAATACTAGAGTTGTGGGGGTCAGCAAAGAGGTGACTAGATATTCAAAGTCATCTTGAAAAAAGAAACATGAAATAAAGAGAATGGAGTAGGAAAAAAAGAAGAAAATAATGATGTTGAGATAATCTACATAGTATGTGATCACTGGAGAAGGGACGGCCTCACTCATACTCAGTTCAGAACCATGCTTGTCTAATTCCCACATATTTAGTCAAACATGGTTAACACAAGGGTAATCTCCCATGAGCCTCTGTTTTAAACTTCTCACAGGAGAGGAAAAAGGATGCTCCTTAGTGCGTACCAGGTCCACAACTAAGGATGCTAAGGAGAGCTTGGGATGGGGGAGAGCAAGGTGCTGGACAGGAATAGTGGAATTGGATGGGGCTTAAAAATAAATCTGTGAAAGAAGACTGAAGAAGAAAGTAATATATTCACACTGAGGAGCCTAACTCTTGGTCCACTGTGGGAGGCCTTTTATACTGAGTTTTATCACAAGCTGTTTTGTTTCATGCTTAATACAGAATGGATAGAATGAGACTGGCTTCCAGATTGATGAAAAGGCGATTCAATTCTGATGAATTGTTGAGGGCAGCTGAGGAAATTCTTTATCTGAAAGAATGATCTGAAATCACTTCTGTATCAGCATATAGGCTTTCTAAAAGTTCCATGGCATCCTGGTTAAAGAAGGGTGGTCCCACATCCCCACTTTAACAGGCACATGGAGATGCAGAGGGCCAGGTACCCAAGAGACACCATTTATGGATTATGTAAATTGAAAGATGCAATATATGTTTTTGAGTTCTGCTAACAAAATGTTTCTTGAAGTCTGGTTTTCATTTAAAAACAAATCTCCAGGGACAATGAACACAATATTTCCAAGCTGCCTCCAGGGAGATGTTGAAGACTAATAAGAATAATTGCAAGCATACTGAAAACAGAAGGTGGCCATGAAGATCCAGTACTGAAAAAAATCACTGTTTGGAAACAGAGTAGGGACAACTAGACATTTCACTGTCTTCTGCTTCCACTTCTGCAGCCCTCTGAAATGCAGCTTTGCTGGCTGATCAGATCTTGTGGTGGTTGAACAGCCTCTTGGTCATTTCAAAACCTATATGGACAATGACAGTCCCACAGGGGAGAGCCACAGATACATTCATATGTGCTTCTTTTATTCTTCAGACAGTGACAGGGTCAGCTACACAAGATCACTGAGTATGAACCTCTGTATTAGCCACATCCAAAAAAAATACCTTTAGAAATTAAAAAAAAATAGCTTTCACTTTCGCACATATGCTAAATCTGAGCTTTAAAAAAATCCTAAAATCTTCTACAGACAGTACCAAAGATGATAATATGAAAAGCAAACTAGCTGTAATGGTTATAAAATGCACCAGGTTAACTGAAGCAGGTTGATGATGGGTGAGATATATGCAGAGAAATAATATTTCAATCAACTCATGATCATAGACAGATTCCAAAAGTAAAATGAATATAATGTGATATATTTCAATATAGAGTTGTTATATATAATGTGTATGTTCTAGGTTTCAGAAATACTGCAATGTAGTGTACTTAAGTAAGTATATCTAAGTAGTAACCATAGTCTTCCACAAAAGTCACTAGTACTATTATTTAAAACAACAAAACAAATAAAAACCAAAATGATTTTTCCAGTAAAAAGAAATGCCTGTGGTTATAGTCACAGATTTCTTTTGACTACAGAAAGACAATATACATTTTTAAAGTAAGAATTGACAAGAACAGTTGCAATGGTAAGTAGCCATACTGAGTGGGGAGGAGAAATGTTACTGAAGTAGACAAGAAAGGAAATGTCCTCTGAATTCTGTGAGGCAGAAGTAATCTACATGTCATAAAGAAAATAAGAAACCACCTAGAAAATAAAGGGCATGGGAGTGAAAAACAAAATAAAACAAAACTGAATTTGACTGTTTCCAAGCTGTCTGGAGCCACCTCTGAGAGCCAGGCCCATTCACTGAGCATCTAGTGTCATTCTGCTTTAATATTTGACACTCTTAAAGATTCCTCCCTAAATATTCTCCTGCTAGTCAACTGGTTTGCTTAGACATGGTAAACAACCCACTCCTGGAGACTTGGGCAAAGTCCACACTGGTTTCAGGAGAAACTGCCTGAGTGAGGTGGCCTCCTGCAGGTGCCAGCAGTGTGGTCGGGGGGTAAAACTCACAGGTGGTTTATGTGGGAGTGTGTGCAAGACTGGCAAGGAGGCCATCAAAGCCTGGGAGAGCCCTGGGGTGTTTGGGCCTTGCCTGTCTGGCCTGGGTGCCCCCGCTGCTCTGGAGTCCTTGAGCAAGTACCTTGGACTGTGACTCTGGTCTGCTCCCCAGCTGAGTGCTGGTACCCCATCTCATTCTCGAGGAAAACAGCCTGGCCCTGTGGGTTTGCTGTGGAGCCAACAAGCTGTCTGTTTTTCCCAACTCTGAAGTGCTACAGAAAGCAACAGAGTGGGCAGGTGACTGCTTCCTGGGAAGAGAGCCATCAGTCTGAGCGCAATGGTGGAAGAGGCAACTGTATCTACGCACCAGGAGCTCTGCCTGTGTGTGCTTCATTTGAGAGGTGTGTGTGTGTGTGTGTGTGTGTGTGTGTGTGTGTGTGTGTGTGTAACAATAAACACACGTAAACACACAAACCCAGAGCCTGCAGCCAGCAAATAAATAGAAGGATAGCACTTGTTCAAGTTTTTCAGCAAAGAATACACAGAAATGATTGAAGGCTGGGCCACTCCTGAATGTCCTAACACCTCATTACAGATACTGATGCACCTGATGACAGAGCCAAACAGAGCCAAAAGCAGGTGTGTGAGCCAAGTCAGACCTTTGACTTTTAGCTAGAAATTCCCAAGTCTAAGTGGTTGTCAGTAGAGAAGATGAATACAGAGCAGTTTTGCACTAAAAGCACCTCACACTTCCTGTGCACATGCTCATACCCAGACATCCTGGGCAGCAGCTGTGACATCCTAGATGGCTTAAGACACTTTCCTTAAAAGCATCTTCATGTAAATTACAATGGTGTTGCTGGCAATGAGAACTGTTGCAACAGCAGTGGAAACAGATGTCTCCTATGGGGTTAATTTTTTTTCACTGTGTATCAGAATCTCTGGGGCATTTTGAACCAAAAAGGATATATAGCAGAGACTCTGACACTGCCACCAGGCATCCCTGGAGGAGCTGGGACTGCTCCTACCGGGCTAGGTTTCATCTATGACCTGAAGATTGTAGTCCTTCACTAAAGACTTGAAAGTTCTGACTTGCACTGACACAAAGACCTAGCAGATAAACCAAGCAGATGCACTCCAAAACAGAGGAGAAAAGGCATAGAGATACATGCTATGTAGGGAAGAGATTTTTGTTGGGACTGTTCACTCTGTTAAGGAAAGATTTAAAGCTGATGTCTTAAGCACCTGTGATTATTTTAAGGGATTCACTATTCAGCAATATGATGCCCATTTTACATTCGATCTTGACCTATCAATGAAATGGAGTAGACAGGAAGTAGCAGCAACTTCCCAGAGTTCCCCCACATGTGATGCCTTCCCAGGAAGTCACTGTTTCCAAAGTCCTCAGACATGAATCGGGCTCATTTTTGGAAAGCAAGGATTGTCCCTATCTTCACAGCCACCCAGTTTCTGTAGTTTTTAATCTTTTTCCCTTGGGCATTCTAATTTAAGGCAATGAATTCTAGAACCCAAGTGGTTTCTTGTGAAAATACCTCAAGTGAGGTCACTTCAGTATTTGGTCTGCAGAGCAGCAGGTGGGTCCAAGGAAGCCATCAGAAGGTTGTTTGGCAGTGGTGTGAAAAGACGACTCTTGTCTCAATGGAGGACATTCTCATCCTTCAGTGAGGAGGAAATGTGTAGCTAAAAAGGGACAAATGCTATGTAGCCTTCATCTTTACCTCCTCAAAAGAATGGAAACGAATCTTCCAGCCCCACAACTGTTTCCTTGGAGGATTCAGTGTTCAAGGAGTAAATGTCTTCGGAGCCTTAGAAAACTATTCGGGGTATTTTGGTTATGCTGTCCACCTTGCTGCCCCAAGCTTTGGATCAGTAGTTCCCATGTGCTCACCTGTCTCTCTTGTGTGTGTGTGGGGGGGAGAGTTAAGAGGTGTCAAAAATGATAACACAGAAAGCTCCTTGGAATGGGAAAGGATTCCCTCCCAAGGGCAGGATCTCTTTTGCATCATTTTTCTGCCAACCTAGAGCACTTCTGTCTGAGCACCTGGACAGAGATTGTTTCTAAAAGTTTGCTCTAAGTGATCTATTTCCTTGGGCACCTAAGAGAACAGCCCCTTTATGATAACACAAGAGAGGAGAAGGCAGTTGCCATGGTCCTGCTTGGGAAGAAATGTCTAGCCTCAGAAGGCTGGCGGCTGGGTCTCCTTGCTCACTGAGCCTGGAGCAGAGAGGCCATGGGTAGCTTTACTTTCCTGTGGAATTAGGAAGTCTGTGGAACCCTCCCTTCTGTCTTTAGTGTCTTCACTGTCCTATTTTTCTTTTCTGCCTTTTTTTTTTTAAAAAAAATTCTTTTTCTGGGGGACAAAATTGGCCATTTAAAATAAAGTTCTTTTCTAGTGAGTAAAGAAGTTTCTCAGAGCCAGAAATCACTCAAAAGAAAGTCCGTCGACCCTACCCAAGGAAAAGCCCAGAGATTTAAGTACCTCTTGCCAAACTTCCTAGTTTTAGGATTGGATGTTTTCTGGTTTAGCATTGTGGGGTACTGAATACATTTTGCAATTCTTTTGTTCTTGTCCCTAGAGTTTCCATTACCCCAAGTTCAACTCATTACTAAATTAAATAATTCTTTTAGAAGATTTCTTTTAAGAGTCAAGTCACAGCAGAAAAGGCAGCCTTCTGTTCTCAACTCCCCAGGGCCTCTCAGGTTGTGTCACACCTTCTTTTTGTTTCCCTTGCTACAGCCCACGCTGGCCACAGCAGGGCAGCCTCCATGCTCATCTGCAGATTCAGAGGCCATAGAACCACAGGGGAAGCTTGGGATTGGCCTATCTGCTGCATCCTGGCCAGGCCTCCCTAACTTTCCTCATTTCTCAGGGCAACAGGTGTTTGGAATACTATGGAGAATTCCCAAGAGGGAAGCAACACGCGCCTTAACTTACTCTGTTTTCTTGGGGCATCCAAGGGATTGTAGAAGGGGGCACACCTCACTATTAACTTCTATGTTGAGAGAAAACACTGATTTGGGGGCATGAGAAGGGTACATACTGCTGGTGTTTGTGTGATGGAAGCAAACACAGATCAAATCAATAGGTCTTCAAGTGAAACACAAGGGAACTTTTTCTCTTCTTATTCTCAGAATACACCAAATTCTCCCAGTTCATGGGATGGAAAGGGGTTTATTGGTCCTTACAGAATGTTATAATAGAAAGTAAAACCTTTATGACTTTTAAATAAGGCAATCCCAAGAGCTATGGTGACCTCTAAGATGCTAGGGAGAAGGAATGATAGTGACTGGAGCCTGAGCTGGGAATTACCAACCAAGCTTTTTCAGGGCAAATAGATTCAAAGCACAGGAACTGGGAGAGAGGGAGGGTCTGTCTAAATGTTAGAAGAAACTAGAGTTTATAACTTAATTTAAATATACAAGAAAAATATTTTGATACAGGAACTTTCACATCAGATATTTTGGGGAGGGGGCTGGCTTGTTTCTTACTTTTCTTATTGTAAATGTGTATCAAATCTTTGACTCTCAATTCCTATCCTTTTTAACGGTTATATCTTACACATTTATGGACCTTTTTTTGCACACGTGTTGGTATTTCATATGGAAAAATTCTCTACTATGCTGAGATACTATCCGTGTTTTCAGTACTAGAAAATTTTATTTTTTGTAATCTCTATTGAAACGTGTTGTTGTAAGCAGCCCTCTTTGATGCTTCTTTCTCATATTCAGAAAACTCATTTTAGAAATAATAGCTGGCTAAACCATTTTTTTTCTCATACCAGTTCTTGTTCCTTGCATCTCCCTTTACAAGTAAGCAGCCTTATATCGGGAATATTTACTTCCATCTTACCGATATTTTGTTTCCTGGCTACTTAAAAGAATTGTTTTAAAGCACTGATAGCATCTTAGCATGAAAATTATAGAATTAGGAACCAAAAAAAATAGGGATAAAGAGAAGAATCTATACTCTGATCTTGAGGCAAAATGTTTCCTTAGCTCTCAAGCTATTTGTGATTATTTCGTTGTGATTGAGGGCTGGCAATCAGAAACCTTTTTCATCCTTTTGAAATAGGTGCAGGTAGCTTTGTCTTTTAAAATGTGGGTCAGTTTGGAAAGGAGTCTTTTAGTGGGCAAACGCAATAGCCCTCCAGAAGCTTCTCTGTGCCTTCACATTCGTTACAACAACAATCTATCTTCTTTCAGGTTCCAGAGAACAATTTGTCAACCATTTTAGGCTGTGGCATGTTTAGGGGAACAAGCCTATGTTATAGTATCTCACAAGAATTCTTTAGGGATTCCCCAAATCTTTCCCTTTTAAAAGAAAAGAGACAGTTCCTTTACAGGGAAAGGATGAGCTCAGGGTTTCAAGTCACCTGCAGGGATGGATTTTAACCCAGTTGCTTAACTTTTTACAATGGCAACTCAGCATTAAGGCAAATTGGTCTCTCTCAGACTTGAGAAGCAAACAGTGAAGCGTGGCCCAGTACTGGCTTTTCTGGAAATATTATGAGTTCTGCCTACTTTGCTGAGATTTGAGTGAAGACACTGCTTAAGAGGTACTACTGTTAAATAGTGAAAATATTTTACAGTGGCTTCTGGCCTTCTTTCATTTATAGAATGAGCGATTTTATGTTTTTTCCCTTCCAGATTAAAAAAAATGATGTCAATCTTTTTCATTTTATGGGTTAAACTACTCATCAAAATATCAACACTTGATGACAAAATTAATGCTCCCTCTATTGGCGGTGAGTGGAATATTAAGTCACTACTAATATTTTCACCAGCAAAATTAGCAATCTAAAAAAGTGGACTTCGGATGCTTCCGAAGCTGACTTTTAAAATGGGTCACACAATTTCTGGTAGGACTGTTCTTAGAAATCACGATGGATGATACTCAGTAGTCAGTTAACCATCCAACTCTATATAAAACTTCTAGCAAAATATTCACTGAATTAAGCACCATAGGACTAATTCAAACTCCACAAATACTCCAGTTGCACGAACTACTAAACATCACAAAGAACTTATGGATAAGATCCAAATTAACCAATTGTCTAAAATATATGAATAAAACCAATTTAGTCATTATAGAGTTGCTTGCCTTGGACGATTTCCCTCGTTTGCTGCATGGGCTTTGCAAATAAAATGCTAACAGGAAAATTAGAAAGAAAATTAAATTAAAATGTAGAGTAATTTTGAACTGAAAATATCCTCTTTTCTTCTTAATAAAATTGGAGTTTGGTATTTCTGTTTTATTTCAAGATTTACTTTTTCCTTTAAGTGTGTTAAAACATGTCCAATGATGAAAACACTTAAGGAGTATAAGGAGTTAGGTTTAAAATGTCCTATTTTTGAACTGGAATCCCTTCAAGATAACAGTGTAAATGGAAAAAAAAATCTCTATTATGAATTCTTGATCAAGACTGAAGAGAGAAATCCCAACTAGGAAGAGAATGGTATGTGGGATGATGATACAATAGGTGGCCTTCTGAATGCTGGAAGTTGGCATCGAGGAAATTGCTCATTTATCCTAAAGACCTTTCCAAAAGCGAGGATGGATGCACATCTAAAAAATGCTACCATATTTAGCCCTCTTAGCTAGAGTGGGAAGATTCAGAAGGTGATGTCTGAAAGAAGAGTCATTTTGGCATCGATGCATCATGGTTTGTAACAGGCTTCTCAAGAGATGCTCAGAGTTGTGAAGGGTGAAGAGGCGAAGAGGCATGAAGGAGTTTAGTGGAGTCCCCCTACTGGCTGACCACAAAAGAAACAAACCCATTTGTCAAGAGCTACAGATGACTAGTGTTTCATTAGAGAAAAAAGCAAAGTTGATGGAGATTCTAGAATCTTAAGAGCTCAGTGAAATTTTGGAGAAGCAAGACATCTGCTTCTGAAAGCTAAAGTCCCTCCCATGAAAAAGAACAGAATTCTAGATGGATCTGTGGGGAAAAATATTCAGTGGAGCAACTTAAGCTTGCTAAAAGTCAAGATCTACATATCAAAACACAAAGCAGCAGTTCAAATTACAGCAGGGATGGGCAGGCCTCAGAGGCCCTCAGCAATCCAGGCAATACTTAAAATAATAAAAATTAAGAAAAATAAAAAAAATATGAAGAAAATAACCTTCCTCTCTTTCAAATATAACTTTAGTTGCCTTTTATTCCTTCTATCTGGAAGCAGTATTGCTACCCTTAACAGTCTTGACTTACCAAAAAAATATATATATGTGTGTGAAATAAAAGAGAAGGAATTGGTGGCAGTGTATATGCAAAACCAAAATGAGAAAAAATTCCTTTTAACAATCTCACTTTTTTGTTTTTTTTACACAAATACTGTTGTAAATATATTTAAAAAATCAGCATTCTATCTGGTAAACGTCACTTTTGCCCCTCTATAAAATTTTGAATTAAAAAAGCCTCAAGAACTTTTTATTGTCCCCCACCCTCCATTTCTTTTTCTCTTCCACAAGAATATATCCTGAACCCCCCCCTTTTTTTTTTTGCAAAGATTGTTGGAAATAATCCTTCTCTTGTACCTAGAAACATAGGTGCAAATCTCTGATATCTTTGTTTTATCTGCATTCCTGCCTTTCATGAAAGTCCCTCTTGATTGTGCTGAGACTGAGGCTCAGCGAAGACACTGAATAAATACGAGAGCCACTGTTGCTTGTTGTATGTCAAGTCTTCCTGGCTTCTGCTGAAAGAGGGACTGAGGAGGAGGAGGTGGGCTAGGGTGTGTGCGCTGGGCATAATGGGGGACGCTTACCATGCCACTTTCTTCCCACACCCCTGAACACACTGCCCCCTCCCACCCACAGCCCTTGAATCGGTGGAAAACAGCAGGGCCTTTCCTCTGGGTTTTCAACCAGAAGTGATATTCCACAGTTTTAACTGGTACTGTGAAGTCCAAGCGGCCAGAATTGTGAAAATGTCCACTGAAACACTGCAAGCGGTGTACTTAAAGACAGTAGGCCTTTTAGATTTTGTTATATATTTTGTAGTGCTCTTCACAAGTGGAAAAAAATTATTTTTCTTTTTTTTCTTTTTCTTTTTTTTTTTTTTTTTTTTTTTTTTAAAAATTTTTTTTTTTTTTTTTTTTTTTTTTTTTTTTTTTTTTTTTTTTATTTTTTAAAAAGATTTTTTTTTTTTTTTTTTTTTTTAAAGAAGGGTTGTATTTAGAGGCCAGTAGCTAGAGATCCAACCAGTGGACCTCCTGAAGCACTACCAGGCCTTAAGGCCACCATCCGAGGGAGACTGGGAAAACTGTTATTCACCCGAGCCTCCGGAAATGTAATGTACCAGCAGGCAAAAACAGTTCTTCATGTAGTACAAAATGAAACAAAAACAAAAACAAAAACAGAAAGTAAAAATGAAACCAAAACATTTCTTAAATTCTAGTGCCATAGCTTTGTTTGCTTGTTTCTTTTGTTGCTGTTGTTTTGTTCATAGGAAAGAGAAAGGTACTACTTATCCATCAGACACATGCATCCTCATGTGATCGTTGAACTGCTCGATTTGGTCAAACTTTGCTGGGCAGACAGAGCAGACGTAAGTGGTCCCCTCCGTGCAGGCCACCACGCCTGGGGGGCCAGGGCGAGCACCCGGGGGTGTGCCTGCTGGAGGGGTCCCGTTGCTGGCACTGTGCAGGGCCACGTGTCGCTCCAGGAGGGTCTTGTGGGAGAACTTCTTTTTGCAGATGTAGCACTCGTAGGACTTCTCCCCCCGGTGGAGACGCATGTGCACATTGAGCGAGCTCTTCTGGGTGAAGCGCTTGTTGCAGATACTACACTGGTACGCCCTCACTCCTGTGTGGGTCACCATGTGCTTGATAAGGTAATCCTTTAAGGAGAAGGAGCGCCAACAGATGCTGCATTGATGGGGCTTCTCACCTGTTGATGTGGGAAGACAGCAAGCAGGACAGAACAAGACATAGCCAAGGTAGGAGAATGAGAGACAGAAAAACAAGACAACAAAAAGAAAAACAAAAAATTAAAAGAAAATAAAATCTGATTGCTTAATAGATCATCCTCCTTTTAGTCCGAAGATCTAGACCTTCCTGGCTTTCTTTATTTAGGAAAAGCTTGCTTTGAGGAATACCAGCACATTCTAGAGTTTACATTTCCCCATGTCCAAAAAAGTTACAAGATACTTATTTCCTACTAAAATTCAAGGCTCATTCTGAAGAGGAAAGGAATGCTACTTTTTAAGGAAGTCATTGTTACAGTCATCATTAAGAATTTAACTGTTTCCGGTTAATATCATCAAACAAATAGAAATGAGAAGGCTCTTTGGAGACATGGGGTTCACTAGAAGATGGGAGACTTGAGAATAATGGTTATATACCTCAGTTCTTTTGGAAAAGTCTTCATTTGCATTGTTCTGCCTAGTAAATGCATCGTTATTGACTGTACATCTCTAGTGTGAAAAAAAATGCACTTTTAATTGTCTATGGCAAAATCTCCCTAAAATGAGACTTAAGGGTGAACTGAGTACTCTGTGTTGACTGCAGTGAGCCACAGTGGAGGCTGAGTAGGCGGTGGGTTACATGATGATCGAAGTCACATGGTCCTGTTCAAATCTAGGCACCAACAGGCTGTGGGCCACTGTGACAAATCATCCCATGCCTCCGAGGTACACAGTCCTACTTACCTCATTATGCTGGTGTTGACATAAAATACATATGCAATCACTTTGCAGACCACCAAGGGTGGTGTGGGAATACTTATATGCTATTCTTATTACAAGGCTATATCCTCCCCACCCTTGCCACCCATTAAATGGATCCATATGCGTTTTGAACTCTTAGGTCAATTTCTAAAATAGTCTTCCTGTCTTTTTATTTTTTCTTAGCCAGCTGGCAGAGGCCCTTCTCTCTTCTGTGTTTACTGCTTTGGTTTGCCATTGGCTCAGAAACCAAATGATCAAGTTGGTTAAAAATAGTCACTGAATGATGACATGAGGTGTCCTATAAGCAAAATTCATGGGTCTGTGACATCACTTAGGCTTGTTATTGATGTTTGTAGTATTTGTTCTGAACTCTCATACTCCGCTCTTGATGGCTATCCAAATAGAAAGTTCCTTCTATTTCTCTCCGATGCCTTGGCTCAAAGCCTAAAAGTCCCCAGGGTAATTGTTTCAACATCTGAATTGTGTGGCAGGACAAGGCAGCTACTCCTTACTTGAGGTTCACTTCTATTTGAAGTGCCTTGACTTTGTTCTCATTTTTTTTTTTTTCAATTATACAACCTAGTAGGTGAGATGAAAACAACCATGTATCAAATGCTTATGATGAGCCACATTCAGGGTTAAATGACTTATATTGGTGATTCATTGTGTGTAACTTTCTATCAGATTATTTTTTGGTGTGTTTTCAAGCATAAAAAGGATTTGTTTTGAAGCATACATATGGTACAATATGATGCATAGAATCCCAGGTTAAAAGGGAAGAATTTCTTTTTAGACTAAAACAGAAGTTAGGGTAGGCTTATTGTAATAAGCCCTTGTCATGGTTTGATCCAGGTGTCCCCCACAAACAAATGAATGTGTTCTGATAGATCGATCCTCAGCTGATGGCAATTCGGGAATTAGAACCTCACTAGAACTGTGTTGTTGGGGCGGGATTATGGGGGTTATAAGCCAGCTTCCCCTTGCCAGTGTTTGGCACACCTTCCTGCCGCTGTTTGCAGTGCTATGGCAGAGGTGATGTCCACCCCTCTGCTCATGCCATCGTTTTCCCTGCCAGGATGGAGTCTCCCCTTGAGTCTGTAAGCCGAATAAACCCATTCCTCCAAAAAAAAAAAAAAAAACAAAACAAAACAAAAAAAAAAACAAAAAAACAGTGCTGTGGCAGAGGTGAGGTCCAGCCCTCTGCTCATGTCATCGTTTTCTCTGCCAGAATGGAGTCTCCCCTCAAGTCCATAAGCCAAATAAACCCATTCCTCCATAAGCCGCTTTTGCTTGGGTTCTTTCTGCGCAGCAACTAAGAAGCTGACCACAACGGTTTTGGTACCAGGACGTGGGGTCATCTGTTGCTGCTAGAACCCTGATTCCGTGGCT